>JAWWUD010000155.1:0-186077 GCA_033964015.1 Scolanthus callimorphus
GAGACGAGATTGAGCAAAAAAAAAGTCAAAGCACGTCTATACGAACGATGTTTTGTAGCGATAAGGTTTATTTGTCAAATAAAATCTAGACATGCTTGCTTTTCAACAAGTAAACATGAACAATGTGTCTGGTCTACACATGCAAATAAAAATATCAAGGAAACATTACTGGCGCGTCTACACGGTCAAGTTTCTTAGTCAAGGAAATATTGTCACGAAAAGATGCTCGTGTAGTAAACAAAAATTACGTTTTCATGGAGGTTAAATGGGTTGGTGACCGCAGGGAAGCCCCCGAGTATGGGTTTGTATACCTTAGGTTGTGTCGTCATAGCCATGAAGAGGTTCTCATCGGCGAAGCCCCTATGCCTGTTCTAAGGCCGAAAGCCCCTTCATGTTCCAACTTGAACCAGCGGTGATATCTGGCAGCATTTAATACCCCGGGGGTTTCTGGGTCCATGCTGTACGCCTTGAGTTCGAACGAATCGTCGACTAATTCCCTGGGTAGTGTCTTTACCAGGAATCTGTTGGAAAATGATTAATAGAAGATCAGTCGAGGGTCGGCAAGGATGAACGAGTTTCGTTGCATTGCCATGCGCTCGAAACATATTCTATCACACGACAAGCGACGTTCGCGACTCGTGCTATATCGTTTTTCGCGTGACATTTCATTAACGCGGCATCCACTCTCGTTATGTTACGAATTTTCCTTGAATCCCATAGCAAAGTTTTGATATTACTTTAGTTCAAGGATTCGAGCTCTGAACTTCTTTGCGCGCGGGATAACCTGTTGTTTCGTCGAATTCAGCTTTCAGCCATTGAATTCCACGTTAAACTCACTCGTTTTAGCAAATAACGCGCACGTAAGAATTGGGTTATTATATGGGATTCTAAGAAATATTGCAATTGAGCACTGATATTGCGTTACTTGGCAGGCGCGCAATAGGCCATGTTCGAAGTACGCTCCAATGCCTACAAACAATAACCTCAAGTCGAGGCTTTCTTTTGACATTACTGTAAATGTATTAGAACTTGGAGAAAGCCTCGATTTGAAGCTTTTGTCTTGTGAGCATTGGAGCGTAATTCGAACCTGGCCTATTATAAGAAGACCCGGTCCATAAATCTTTGCGCGCCCCTTCAGTGACTGGAGACTAGTCTGGCCCTAAAAATAAGAATGTATTTATCATCTCGCTCTCACCTCACTCATATTTCATCAAGTAATCCGTATCCTCTCGTGAAGCGCTCTTTGGAAAAGTCACCTTGTCAAACGGATCCAACTGAAATCGAGCTGACCGGGTATCAGCGTACTCGGACAGAGTTTTCGTTTGTGACAACCTCTGCCCGAGCTCATCAACGACTCGAAACCGATTTAACGGTAAATCCTTGCTGATGGGATTGCAAAGAATTCGGTAGTTCCACTGTGCAAACTTAAGGAGCCCGTCTTCGGTGACGTTCATAAGGGTTGTTGGTAGGTACGAGAGATTTTCAAAGTTGTCCTTGCGGCCTGAATAAGACGTGAAGCGAATCCTTTCCTGCAGATCGAACCAGCTCTTTGCATCGGTAAAATGTCTGTCGCTATGGAAACCCTCGTCGATTGGCCCCTCAGTTGTAGTCGTCCAGGCACCCTCTAGGTAACAGATGATGGGTTTGAAATACTTCTTGTAATCCCTTATAGAACTGTCCTGATTCTTGAACGCTTTGAACCATTCGCGCATTTCTTGGATTTGCTCATCAACTGTCGCCTTGGACGTAACCTCTGGTGGGACGTCGGGAAAAGGGATCTCTTCGACCTTGTTGTATTTACCGTCTGTACGATGCGGCATATACAACCTGTAATCATTATGCCGCGTGCGAAATTCCACCCCGTTCAGCACACAGCTATAAACTCGCCCATTCCCACGGTCCGGTCGTTGTTGAATGATCGTGGAGTCCGATGACTCCAAACGTGCTTGAGTGAGTGGCGGAATAGTAGTTCCGAGTGCCCTCGTAGCGATGTCGGATTTGCTTGACTCCGGAATCACCTTCAGAGCGCACTCGTTCCTCCACTGCTAGCTGCTGGAGCATCAACTGAAAAATGGTAAAATGGAGGAAATCAGCCCCTATTGAGTCTCCAGAAACAAGTGCTGTTCGATATCCTGACTACGAGGCCAAAAATCCCTCAACTTGTCGCGCAACATTGTGGCGTTGCAAGTGTAATATCTGTTGCTCGTTTTTCATCAAATTCACAACTTGTCGCGCAGCGTTTTGTGTGTTTTGATGATCACACATGCGAGCTCAAGGCGGATTTTGCCCCTTAGCGCTTCATTTCTATTGACTAATAAACTTGAATTGTAGGCAAAATGTTGCGCGACAAGTTGCGTGTTTGGTGAAAAACGAGCAACAAAGCTAGAATTTGTGGCTCAAAGTAGACCCGCACTATACTTCGCGCAACAACTTTTTACAACTTGCAACAAATGTTTTTTTGCGCGACAAGTTGTGGCGCGAGATGTAAAACGCGCAACATCGATCAACAACTTGCAACACAACAATGTTGCGCGACAAGTTGAGGGATTTTGTGCATCGTATTTTCCCGGCTTTACCTGCTACTGCCTGATACGCGATTCCAGCAGGAGCACCCCGAGGCTGTCCACGATGCCACAGGGGAAACACGATGATGATGATGCCCTTGCAGGAATAAGTAGTCCGCCCCAAAGAAAGTAAACTGCGAAAGCCGGTGCCACCAGGGCTATCGACAGGCTCTGGTGAAACACTTGCGAGCACCCGTTTTCTGTGCGCGACCGAGCATTTTGATTTTGAAGCACGAGTTGCGATAACTTAGGGAAATTTCGATCACTTTTTGTGAGCACTACCACCAACTATCATTGGCGAGCAGGCGAGCACCGATTGCGTTTCCGGCGTTTCCCCCTAGAGATTGACATCAAATGCAATGGCATTGTGCTTCAGTACTGGTCGCACATAGACATTCAGAACCTTCGCGGCTTATAAGTCAAGCTTATTGGGTTTCACAAGACCTGGCGGACAGGGCTTAAAAAGCTGGACGGCTAGTGTACGATCAATACTGGAAACCGGTAGGAGCTTATCTGGATGCAAGAGATAAGACATTCAGAACCTTCGCGGCTTATAAGTCAAGCTTAGCGGGTTTCACAAGACCTGGCGGACAGGGGCTTAAAAAGCTGGACGGCTAGTGTGCGATCAATACTGAATGACCGGTAGTAGCTATATCTGGAGCAAGAGATAGCCCTTACTCGTGTTATACTTAGCAGAATAAATGACACGCTGCGTGACTCTTACATCCAGCTATGGCGTAGTTCAAAACAAAAGCAGCAAAAAACTTGTGATACTGTAAAGGATACGTATCAAAAAGAAAGGTATCTTACTGTTCTGGGAAAAAGGGCAGCCTTGACAAAATCCGAATCAGTGCACATAATTGATATTGAAACGGGGCTGTATGAAAAACCAAAGCCAACACCTAGAGAAGAAAGACATTGCAGAATTTGTAATAGTGGGGAGGTGGAAGACGAAATCCACTTCCTCATGAATTGCAAGCAATATGGCAATGAGCGCAAAAAGCTTTTCGACGCTGCGCTTGGAATTATCCTTTCTTCACGGAACTGTCCTTCTCAGACAAATTTAAAAGACTACTGACCTCAGAAGATTTAGGCTGCGTACACACTTAGTGCCGGGCACTAGCAGTGCCCGAGTACAAGGTCTGGACCTTGTACTCGGGACCAGTGCTATGCCCGAATTTTGGTTTGGGCACTCGAAAAACTGGACTGTTCACATTAGTGCCGTGCTCGGGCACTGTGCCCGGGCACCAAGTGTGTACGCAGCCTTAGAATCCCCCTAGTGAGCTTCATTTATGCCTGCTTCGAGATACGAGTAAGTTCTTTAACTCACTTGCTCTGATTCGCTCGTTGAGTCTGCCACTAGGACCGAAATATACTTTAAATAGATAAATATCTATATAGAGCGGTTTTCACATGACTGTCGTGAAAACAATTGCAATTGAGCAATCACTAGCCAATCAGAATCGAGAGAAATCATGACTTGCTCCTAAATGGCTTTTTCTCAGCCAATTGCAAGCCGAATCAATTACTAAGTAATTACACAATTGTATTTACTACAGAATTTGATTGGCTGAGAAAAACGAGTAGCCAATGAGAACGCAAAGCAATCGCAATTACATAACAAGTCTTGACAGTCATGTGAAATCCACTCTATACCTATACTTTTAACTTATACTTCAAATGTCTATATTGAAATATTTATATTAATTTAGCGACTGTGAACGCTTTGCGTTGTTTAAATGTCGTATAGTTATTATTATTAATACTCCGCGAGCACCGCAAAAATCATCGCCGCGTGAGTTGCGCGAGCATAGTCGATTTTTGAAACTGATAGCGCATTTACGGTCGCTCGCCCACCCGCAATGAGGCGTACTCTGTGTGCTCACGCCTAGCATTCCATACCAGTTCTGGCCCTCATAAAAAGTGAATCTGTGAATTTAGACTTCCTACCTGACGGGACATGGCATGCATCAGATTCGCCGTTGATTGATCCATTCCGTTTGTCCTTTGTACAGCCACCAAAGGCCAAGGCGAGCACCCGGCCAGGAATTGCATTCCAAAGAAAAGTGCCTGAAACATCAAAATCAACGCGCCGTGAGGGATGGTCAAGGCCGTAGCCGTTTGTCGGAGGAGGGGAGTCTTGCTCATCCTTTGTTTTTGCTGGGGGAGATCGGAAGGGTGGAGCGAGCAAGAGCGAGCATAAACGGCCCTTCTGGTCGCTAATGCACGGATTTTCAAGATATCAATTTTTCACGTGTTTGTACAGCTGATAAAAAATGGCTCGAGTAAACGCGTAAATAAAGTTCGCGTGACCTGTTGTTTACCACCGTATGCATGCTACGCGACCTCAAAATTCGCTGTTTGCGATTGCCGATTTTTAGCCGCCAATCAAACCAACCGACCATTTCAATCCTTTCCTAATAATGGTACTATTAAAATCACGGGTTTTGTTCTCTTTTAGGGGTAACCTTGATCTGAAATAAAATTTAAGGGAGATTGGTATCGTTTAGGGCTCTAACGTCACGGCGGCAAACCTTCAAAAAAGAAGAGAGAGTACTTGTTGACAAGACGATGGAGGCAGCATCTCAATCAAAGATGGAAATTTCTTGATGGATATCTTTTAGGGTCTGCAGTATCGTGGCCTTTATAACTTAGTTATTTTCCCCGATTTGCAAAAAGACTTAAATTGGTACTGTTAATCATATGCTTCTGCTTCGAAAACTTGAAAACATACGGGGCTTAACCAGTTGGAAGCCGTTAAGATCGGAAGCAATGCCAGGTCGTCAAATACAATATTATGTGTGGCCAGCCCGCAAGGGTCAATTTTAGGCCCCAATAGGCCTTAGGCATACAAGCCTTGGTATGTTCTAAAACTGTGGACGATACTTTTTCGAGTGAGAAAAGAACGTTTGAAATTGTGAAGTTGTGTTACACATACTAGTATTTAAATTGATGCTTATCTATTCTTATTGTTTTTCTTTACCTTTTCTATGAGATAACAATCCTTGTATTGAGATTGGATCCCCAAATCTGACCTCCTCACGAACAAGAGCCTTGGAATAAATGACCTGGGCAGTCAGAAAGGGCCTCATAAAACCCTTAAACGGTAATTAGCTAATTAGACAGAGATGCCATTTAATTAGCGTGTAATTAGAATGACAATGGGAGAATTATTGATAAAAACATCTACACATCTAAGTAAATTTACTTTAGATTAGATAGATAATATCGATTATTATATTAGAACTGCGTAGCAGCCATAAGGCTGTGTAGTTTCTAATATAACATACTTTCATAATTACAATAAATACAAAACGTTATACAATTTTGTGTAATAAAAATGTTCATTTTGGTATTTTCCCAGCGAATATATAGAAATTAGTAAAAAATATTCTTATGACGATTCAACTTAATTTTGATTAAAACGCCTCGAAAGAAGCAATTTCTGACTTGTATAAATATTTCTTATAAAACAGCGCGTTGCTAGTGCTTAGGGAACAGTAAAAATTCTCAGAAATGCTCAGTTATCAACTGTATCAAAACTTTATGACAACTTCAGATCTACCCTGAGATCAATTGCGGCTTTAAATTAAGACCATGACACCAAAATTTGAACTACGATTTTAACTTGTAATTTTTACTCTGCGGTGGTCAGCTAGGCTCCTCTAGCACGGCTCACTAAAATTTGACGTAAATTGATCCTGAAATCAAAGCATTTTCTCGTTTCTGCATTTTGAAGTGCTGAGAAAGTTTAGAGCGACGCCAGCTTGTGGGCTCAGATTTCTCTAAATGTTTGTCCAACGGTTCTTAAAAAATCAATATACTCGGGAGAGAGGAATAGAAAACAGGAGCAGGCAGTCAAACAGATCTTGATACAAATGGCATTAAACATTATTTA
This sequence comes from Scolanthus callimorphus, assembly GCA_033964015.1. NCBI lineage: Eukaryota > Metazoa > Cnidaria > Anthozoa > Actiniaria > Edwardsiidae > Scolanthus > Scolanthus callimorphus. The sequence continues at coordinate 6,463 of JAWWUD010000155.1, forward strand.
GATCGGCCCCCTTGTAAGAGAAAATGCTGCGAAAATACATTATATTTTCGTGAATTTTACTATTCATGGGAAAGTAGTGACAGCCTGGTATTAGTGAAACATCTGTGGTTCTTCTATTTGTCGTTAATTGAACGTCGCAGCATATACTTTTCACAGCGAACCTTTAGGATTCACAACTTCCTCTTTCCTCCTATACAAGAGAATGGGCCTTAATTAATGTCAACTACACCTTGGGGGCTAATGGAAGAAATTAACACCCCGCTCCCCCATTGCTAGCATTGTTACATTTTAGAAAGATTGATAATATGCAATGAAAGTCAGTACTCTGAGCCATTATAACATTATGTCAGAGGCTTATATATGTATTGGGAGATCATCCCAAACTGGTTAATATAAACATTTAAAATATAATTTTCAATGTTTTTCTAATCTTCAAGCAACGTAAAATTTCACACAAAATTTTAGCTCGCGCACCACCGAATTCTACGCGCGCGAACGAAATTCTAAAATTGATTAAATAAATTTTGTCAGTTTGCCGAAAAAGTCACGGAGTTCGATTGAAAAAGGAGACAGCCAAAAAATTTAGTTTCTTTTTTCAAAACCCTTAGAATTTTTCTTAATGCGTCAAGAATAGTAAATGTTCCCCTCTTTGATCAGAGTCTGGATGTGGGGATGTCTCTTGCCCTCATGGCCTCTAAGGCCCTGTCCACACTAACGCGTTTTCAAAAGTATTCGTTTTCAAACTGATACGGATTCGCAGCGTGTTAGTGTGGACGGGAGATACAGTTGACGTTATCGTCTTCACTTTTATACGGATTCTTTCAACCGTCCACACTAAAACGATATATATACGAATTCGTTTTTATTCACTCTCGAGAGCGTTTTCAACTTATACGGATTCGATGAAAACGATCAGCGTGTTAGTGTGGACGGAAGGCCTAAACGTATCAAAAAGTATATGGATTCAAACGAAAACGCGTGAGTATGTGGACGGGGTAAGTCAGGTCTAATGAGTGTGTTTGAGGTCCATGTGGGATATGTTGTTGATTTTCTTTTTAATAGTAGTAGCTTAGCTCACGATAATAATGCAGAAATGTTTTCACAGTTGCGGTTTAGAATGTTTTTTCTCATAATCCAATTGTAGACATTACAATGCCACGGGAATGAATCTCTTTTTAAGTTGTTCGTTTGCGCATGCGCAAACACGCCATCTCGGGCTTCTTTTTTCCGCGAACAGACGACCATTATTCCCGGAGGCATACACCATATGTCAAGATCAAAAAGACGTCTTAGATTGTCTGGAAAAGTACACATTAGTGCCTCCCAGAAATTATCTTCAGGTACGATGAAATAATTTCTTCAGGTACGATGAGCTGCCCGCCTAGCCTCCTCTCTTCTTTTTCTTTCGAGCGTTGCCTGCGCGCGGAGGAGGCTACTGCCCGCCCCGCCACCTCACAGCCATGCTCGACGGGTTTCCTGTGGAATACCCGTCATCCCATTCTGACTCTGTAGCCTCGTTATCATGTTGCGCGCGCTGATTCAAATCCGTTTCACGAGAGCAAACTCACTTTACAAACAAACTACGAAAACTGGTTCGAAAACCTACAAATTTGACTTCGATCATCATAAAACATGGACTTAGATGAAGAAGAGAATATGAACTTCCCTTATAAGTGAATAGTTGATTGTATTTCTACGCAAGAAGACTTGAAAGCAGGAGCTTTTGGTCTTCAAACATGACGAACCGCTACATGGGCGACTCTATTGAGGTAAAACTGTGTTGCTTTGATTAAAACCATAGATAAATTTTAGCTTGGGGTTTCTACCTGAAGAAAAAACCTTGCCAGGCAGTTGTTAAGTTGCCATTAGCTATCGAATCAAACGCTTTGAATGTTCAAATGACGTACGAAGCATCGAATCGATGTCTTTAGTGACATGTAAGAAATGTGTTTCACCTGGTTTCACTTGAACGGACTGGCTTTTCTAAAATAATTTGCTTGTTCGAGCTACTTCTTTATACTGTGGTTTTCACAATTCTTCGAACTCTGAATTAGCAGTCAAACCTTGCTTGGGCAGCTTCCTTCGATCGCACAACTAACACTATAAACCTTTGCATCCACAAACACCACCAGGTTTTGCAATAGCTACCGACTGCTGCTTAGATGTTTGATTCAGGGAACTCCTTGAAAACTCAACATGGTTCTCACCGAATGTTGATAAAAGGTTCAATTTTATCAAGCCCTAAGCTTTATCCTCTACCTTTTAAGCTTTTTTATCATGTTCAGTTCAGTTCTCCTGACTTTATCGACTTATGAATTGTAGCAGACTTTCACGCGTTGGAAAATATGTAAACTATAACTTGCAACATGGCATTTTAATCCCAGTTGTTACTACCCGCAGGATTTCCAAGTGCTAGAACTCTTGGGTAAAGGTGGCTTTGCTTGTGTCTACAGAGGCACTTGCCTAGCTACGGGGCAGGAAGTTGCTATCAAAATGGTGAGTACAAGTGACTGAAATAGATATTATAATAACTTTGGCAAGCATGTGAAATATTATCCAGGCTTTACTGAACAATTTGGTTGGCTCTAATATATTACATCTATCTATCTACATCTATCTATCACATGATATTATGTGTGTACTTGATGCTCTCCAAAGTTATAATAATAGTAATGTAGTTGATGTTTTTGGGCGTAAATATGTTCTCGGCCCTTCACAGTGCTCATTTTATGCACAACTGAGTCAGGCCCAAAACATATATATGCCACAAACATCAACTATATTGTTTTAGTATAATTACTCAGGTGATTATAGGAATTTCTGTGCGCTGATTGGTCGAGAGGTTCGTTTTCTCTCGCTATAAACACCTATAGGTAATTATAACATTGTGATTATAGATAGGATTGGGAGTGATAGGATTGGGAGTGGGCGCAGGAGTTTTTTATGATCGTGAAAAAGTCCAACAAAAACAAGTTTTTTGTCTAAAAACCTTATGAATCACTTGAGCAATTATACTAATTTGTCGAATGTGACTATTCGCCCATAATCACGTTGCCTTCAGTGACTTATTGTTAAATACTAAATGGTGCAGAATTAGGGCTGATTCACGCTTGAATGCTTGAATCACAAAAGGCAGGTGCAAGGATATCACCATCAATCCCTAGTGCAATTGAATTTGATTTTTTTGGCAAGTGTACACTGCTAAAATCACTCATGCAAAGGGTTACAGTATATAAAGTCAGTCAAACATTTGCCAATCAAGGAAGGGAAGCGTGGTTGGCTTAGCGTTACTGGGTCTCTCACCACTGTGATCAGGGTTCGACTCCTGGCCGGGACAGCTGGAAATTTTCTTTCTGTTCTGATCTCGAAATTGGTTCATATTGTGAGTTGAACATTGTTCTGCTGTGTTTCATGCCTTTTGATGAGACAATAAACCAAGGTCCCGTCTCGCCTTTCTAGTCTACTTAGTTTCAGGGGGATGTTAAAGAACCACTTGGGACGTAATAAACCCTCTGACAGTGACCACCCTCAGTGTCTGTGCTGATGACCACTTGGCTGCCAGTGGCGCCGTTGAGACCCAGCATAATTCAGCTCATGAGTACTTGTGCAGCTGCAAGTTCTGGGGAGTCAGTCGCTACATTATTATTATAAGACAATTAGATTTTATAATGTCTGGCAAGTGACTATAGACACGCTTTAACTCACAAAATTGTTTATCAAATTGTTCACAAATATAACATTGTTGTTGTTTGTTTATTTTACAGATTGACAAAAAAGCTATGAGAGCTTCTGGGATGGTGAAAAGAGTTTGTAATGAGGTGGAAATCCACTGTAGGCTAAAGCACCCTTCCATCTTAGAGGTAACTTACAGTCTAAATCTAAATAGATAATCTGTAATAGGACTGAGCACACCATGGCATATAATATAGCAAAAAACAAAGGAAGTAACAATGACAATCAATGAAGTGCCTCAGTCCTCAATGAAACCCTATAAGCTATCTATATAGGCGTCTCTAGCAGGTTTTTAGGGAGTAGATTGCACCCTATACAGAGAGTTGTGATAAAGCTGTTTTATAATGTTCCAGTTCTATTGGGCAAGTTGATAAATTTGTGTTTGTGGAATGGCATCAATGGCTACAAGGCTCAAAATATTGCTGATACAGGTACAAAGCCATGACCCTGAATTTCATTTTAGACCCTGGATTCTGTGGATAAGGCAATCCACTTTCCAACAGAGATTCCGAAGAGGATCTGATGAACCTGATATGTACAATGTACCATTACACACAGCAGGGTTTAAAATAGCGGCTGGCTGCCAGTGATTTCGGGCAATTTTTGTGACAATGCTGGCTATTTTTAGGTAAAAAAAATACAAACAACAAACATGGTACCGGTACGATAAAAAATTAAGCAGCAATTTAGTGGAAAGTGTAGAAATTGCCCTATGATGCATATTATACCCATTACCACATCTTGTCAGATGCCCTGGAACGGTATTATCTTATTCTGTGTTTTTATGCAGGCTATTTTCAAGCTAGTGCCCACAAAGCCAGCACATTTGAGTAGATTTTTAAAAATTTTTGAACCCTGCACAATCATTTAGTATGCTTCTCTGTGTTTTTTTTTAGCTCTACACTTATTTTGAAGATGACAACTATGTGTACTTAGTGCTTGAAATGTGCTCTAATGGGGAGGTCAACAGATATCTGAGAAAACTTGGGAAAACCATGGCTGAGAGTGAAGGTTGGTGCCCTGTCTTTTTAATAGTTGTACCGGTATGTCTTTATAAAAGTTATCATTAATTGTTTACCATTGTCACCATTCTAAATATATTTCATACTATTCCAATCAACTATCCAACTTGTCTCTCATTGCATTTTTAACAGGTGACGTATAGGATATTCTGCAGTATGCCACTCAGTGCATTGTATAACCTAAGTTAGTAAACTTTGTCTGACTTGTGCTTTTGCTCAATAGTTCGTCACATTATGCTTCAAGTTGTTAAGGCTGTCCTATACTTGCACTCTCATGGAATTATTCACAGAGATCTCACTCTTGGCAATGTTCTCCTTACTAGTGACATGGATGCTGTAAGTGTCAGTATATTAATCCTACTGTAGGTGAACAATTATGAAGGCCTAATTTATTTCATTATCATCTTGTAGTAGCATGCTTGACGGCAGTACAATTTTATATTGTGTTTTATAGTGAAAAAAAACAGAATTCATGTTTGCAACCCACAATCACAAATCAGAATGGCACACTATTTTAGTAAAACAATATTTATATTTTATGGTTATGCAAATGGCCCTATTAGGTCAAGCACTTTTGTTGCAGAGGACTTATCGATCCTTATCCGAGAAGATGTGAAGATCTAACCATTTGCAGATGTAGAGCAAAGGCAGCACCCTCTCCTCAATTATTTAGAAAAGACTATCTCTGAGTGTTGGTCCGACTTAGGTTTGAACCCCTGTCTTCAAAGTACTGTTATCACCTATAGTCCACAAAGCTAATTTTACTTTTTGCTTTCTTTACCAGAAAATAGCTGACTTTGGCCTGGCCACCAGGCTATCCATGCCAGATGAGAAACACTACACCATGTGTGGAACACCTAACTACATCTCACCGTGAGTACAATAACACCTAACTACATCTCACTGTGAGTATAATGACACCTAATTACAACTGACTGTGAGTACAATGGGCAATTCCAGAAAATAAAGGTACCCCCTTCCCCCCACGGGCAGCATTTGGAAATTCCGATGGGCTGGGGGGGTTCAAGAGCTCGGAATTCTGATTGCAAGGGGTGGTTTTCGAAGCTGCCCGGAATTCTATATGCAGGTGGGGGGGGGGGGGGGGGGATTCTGGATGCATGGGGGGGGGGGGGGGGGGGGGGGGGTCAAAAACTAGTGCCGCCCGTGGGGAGGGACCTTTATTTTCTGGAATTGCCCAATGACACCAATTGTATCTTACTGTGAGCACAATGACACCTAACTACATCTCACCATAAGGACAATGACACTAAACTACATTCCACCATGAGTTCAATTTTTACATCTGATTGTGAGTACAATGACACCTAATTGCATCTCACTGTCAGCACAATGGCACCTAACTACATCTCACCATAAGGACAATGACACCAAACTACATTTCACCATGAGTAAAATTTTTACATCTGACTGTGAGTACAATGACACCTAACTACAATATACCATGAGTATTGTATTTTGCAATATGCAATTTACTTTTTAGGGAAATAGCCACACGGGATCCCCATGGCTTGGAATCAGATGTTTGGTCTATTGGTTGTATGCTCTACACTCTGCTTGTGGGAAAACCACCATTTGATGTAAGTTAACTAGTGACAGACATACATAGTCCCTTGTAGCCGCCCGGACCGGTGAGAGCGTAGCATGACACTGGTCCAGTCTACTGCGAGGAGACCGGCATACAGTACATGTGTACATAGAGCGGATTTCAGATGACTGTCGTGTTGCGATTGGTTTGCTTTCTCATTGGCTGCTTATTTCCATCAACCAATCAAATTACAAACTAATTACAATCAAGGAATTATTAGCCAATTGGTTCGGCTCCTGATTGGCTGGGCTGGAAACCATTCAACAGTAAGTTGTAATTACTCTTGTTTCTGATTGGCTAGTGATTGCACAATTGCGTTTACTTTCACGACGGTCATCTGAAATCTGCTCTAATAACAAAATCAAGCCTCCCTGGCAAGCTAATTCAGTTATGGCAGTTACAGGACAAGCGCATGCAACATTATTTGTATCAGTTAATCATATCATTTTGTTTATTTATTTTTTTTTCGTTGTCGCGCGCTGGCACATCATCGTCTACCACCCATTGCTGGATTAGCTTGCTAGTGGCAATTATCTAAATTAAAGTTAAGTGAAAACTATCAAATCTATGTACCGGTTAACCTCCTGCTAATTCTTTCGCGTTCATCTCGTTTTCATCATTTCTTCTTTAAAATGAGAACGGAGAAAAACGAGAAAACCGCGAAAGCATTATACAAGGCTTCCGTGCTATGACCAATTCTAACCGAACCGAAGAGACCAAAGAGATGCCAGGGGAGGAGACTATTTAACAATTAGACCTCGAGGCCGAATGTGCTATGATTGATAGCACATGAGGACGAGAGGTCGACCGCTCTCGTAAGCGACCAGCTCCCATAACGACCATTTTCCCGAAACCCCGTTTGAAATGTCACATAAACTCTGTTATTTCAAGCTCTCGTAAGCGACCGCCTTATCCGTGCGACCAGCTCCGTTAGCGACCACAATTTCAAATCACCAACAGAGATTTTCTATTGTTTTTAAGCTCTCGTAAGCGACCACAGTACTTTTTGTCTTTAAAACATCAGTAATCACCTCATAAATATCTAAACTGATACAAGCTGCACCGGTGAAATGCTTTTTTCTAATTACATATTTGCGGTTATCTATTCTTAATTTAAGTCGGGAAATAAATCAAACTATTAGTATCACATGATATTTTCTAGATTTATTGTACTAAGCTCTCGTAAGCGACCAACGCCTATTGTTCAAGTAGGAAGCCGCTTGGTGGTCGCTTACGAGAACCATTCTCGTAAGCGACCAGCTCCATTAACGACCGCAATTTTCAGTTCCCGAGGTGGTCGCTTACGAGAGCTTCGACTGTAGTATAAACCAACTAGTTGGTCGGTTTTGGCAATAAATACCATTATTTTATGTTGAAAAAAATCAAGTTTTCTTGCAAAGAAAGGTGGTGGTTTTGCCAGGTACGGTCTATCACTAATAGACCAAAAGCAGTACAGCCAATCAGAATGCAGGATTTGTAATAGACCATTAGTTGGTTTATACTAAATCCCGGTAGAGGTAATTAGACCAGGGGATACAATATTCTTTAATTTTAAATCGTCAAAGGTGAATGTAATAAGTTGCGTGGCTTGAAATTGCGCCCGATACAGACGTAAGGACGGCTAAACATTTTCCTTTTACGCCTAACCTTTTAGGGCGTAAAATAGCGATTGTGTTTTCAGTTTCTGCAGTGTCCTCGGTGGATTTTAACGCCTAAAATTGTGATGAATTACCCTTATAATGTTGGTATAAGGCGTAAAATTACGACCTATGATTATTTCTTATTTCGAGCCCTGAGTTGTCATTAATTATATAGTACGTAGTTGCAAGATTTTCAATTTGCCTTCTGATCTGGCTTTTGACGCATGTACAAGCTGAATACCGAGTTGAATGGTTCCTTTTCTTCACAGACCGAGGCTGTGAGGAGCACTCTCAACAAGGTTGTGTTGGCAGAATACAACACACCTGAGTAAGTTTCCATGGCATCACTATTGTTTGCTCATGTACATTTACTGATACAAGACAATGCAGCACTTTATACATGTACAATAAGTACAGCTAAAATCGTTGCATCCCGACCATCGGTTTGTTTTTGGCTTTGCTGTTCTGCCTAGTCAAACCTATGAGCCAATCAGATTCTTGCCCTGTTTCGCGTAGTGCAGTAGCCTGGCTTTCCGTCGCGACGTTGTCTGGTTTTAGTTCAGAGGGAAGCCAGTTGACTGCACTAGGCGAAACATGTCAAGCTTCCTTTGGCTCAGAATGTTTAATGAAAACGTTGTTGGTCGTGATGCAACGGTTTTTGCTGTAATTTCACAATCTTAAAGGAGCCGTATGCACCCTTCCCAAAATGCGCTGCCGAAAGCCAAATTTTGTCCGCTTAGCGCGTTTTACAACACAAACGAAAGAAAAGCTCGTAAAAGTACGAACCCAAGTCAGATCACCAAGTCAGAGATTCTGATTGATGCTCTGTATCATGTAAACAAAAACAAAGCTCTGCATTTTGGGCAGGGTGCATCGATCGAAACATGGTGTAGATCAACATGGATACTCTGCACCGAAACATCATCCTGTATTCTCTGGCGTGAATTTTTGCTGCTGAGAATGATTTCGCTTGATCCTCGAGTATGCCTTGAGATGCTTCCCCTACCAAAATGTTAACTATGAAATTTATTTTGAGTTTCCATATTTCCACATTCAACAGATGACGGCCTACAGTGCAATTAGATCAAAACTGTCATATTGTTTTTTTACTAGGTACATTTCACTCGAAGCCAAGGACCTCATTTCTAACTTGTTGAAAAAGAACCCAAGTGACAGATTAACACTTTCAGGTGAGATTCCTTCCTTTTTTTTTCCTTTTTCCATCCACTTAAAAGGAGCAAATATATACATAGCAACTAAAGTGAATAGTTAAGCCGGCTTTTCACTAGTGAAATAAATGGAGACGGAGGCGTAAGAGCTTACGTTTGTGTGAAAATCGTCGTGACAGTAGCGACGTAAGCGTACAGCGGAGACGTAAGAAAAAGGAAACCTTCCGTTCTGCTTCCTTCACGCTTACGTCTCCTTCTCCGTCTCCGTTCCTTGATTTTCACACGAATGCAAGCGTCCTTGCGTCTCCGTCTCCGCTTACTTCACTAGTTAAAAGCCGGCTTTAGCGTGTGGAGACTTCCCGGCGTAATCAATCGAACAAATCCGAACAAAAAATCAATCGAACTCAATCGAACACCAATCGTTCGATTTGTTCGGCAATCGAACAAAATCGAACGCGAGCTTTGCTGTAAGTTCGATTTTCGAACAAAATCGAACACCAACCAATCGAACAGATTGGATTGTTCGATTTTGTTCGGTAATTATGAATAATGTGTGACAGGATTTCCCGGAGAAAGACCAAACCTTTGGAGTGGAGATGCTTTTGGTTTTAGGGTATCTTTTAGGGTAATAAATTTTTTGAGCCACGCCATGGCCCGCCATGTTTGGTATCTTTTAGAGGTGAAACTGAAAATTTCTGACGATCATCCCCGGTCAAAAAATATGGGAGTCCCCCCCCCCCCCCCCCCCGGGCGTAACACTTGGCGCTGACCTGAGGAATGAATACGCGCTGTATAAATTATTATTACGTGAAACACTTTTCCTCTCACAAGGGTACTGAGGTTTAAGAGAAGTTTAAGGAACAAAACTGCTTGAAATGTTTGCAGTGCATAAGCTATAATTTCATACTGCGCTACTCGAGCGTGGAATGCCTAAAGTTTTGTCGCTAAGTTTTCACGTTTGTTTGAGTGTCTGGAAAATACGTTGCCAAGTGGAGCTCGTAATGTTGTCAAGGGAAAGCTCGCGATTGGGTCGGTACGTAGTTGCTTAAAGCTCCTCTCTGGTTGGATAAAACAACAATATCCTGTACATCAACACAAAGAACGAGGATAATAGAGACAAAAGAACTCCTTTGTCGAACGAAGATAAGAGACAAAGGCAACTACGTCCTTACTGTCGTGATTTCGAAACTTTGTCGCGACATGCCTTGACAACATTCTTTTTGAGACTCAAAACTATCCAAACGAAACGTTCAAACTTATCGACCAAACTAAAGGCATTCCACGCTCATCTGAATAGCGCAGTAGGCAGAAACCTGTTTTTCTTGGTGCCGAGCTCAGACATGTGTTGTTGGTTTTACTAGGCATACTGGACCATCCATTCATGACGAATGAGACCCTGAAGACCAAGATGGTGTCACCTGTGAACTACAATCTGAACTCAAGGGTATGGCAAAGTGTCACAGTTATATTTTAACATTTTTACCCTTTTCTTGTAACGCCATAACATTTGACATCTTGATTGGCTAGTAAGTAAGCAAGGATGGAATTACAGCTGAAGTTGTTGTATCACCCCGCGCGTTCAAAACGTCGATTTAGGTTTGTGATTTCGAGTTTTTATGTTCTGCCAGTCAATCCCTCTAAGCCAATCAGGTCCTTGCGCTGTTTTGCCTAGTGCATTCGACTGGCTTTCTGTCGCAATGAAAACCCAGTTCAGTGCACTAGACAAAACAAGGCAAGGACCTGATTGGTCCAGATGGTTTGATTGGCACAAAAACCCACAATAAATGCATGTTTTGTCCTATATACCGTGTAATTGGTATTTTATGGAATAAAGAATTATTATTATTATATACCAGGGTTCGTACAAGTCCTTGAAAACCTGGAATTTTGAATTCCAGGGCTGGAAAGTCCTGGATTATTTTTCAAAGTCCTGGAAATCTAACACAAAATAACAAGCGATATATGTAGCAAACCATGTTATACTGCCTACACTGTTTTGTGGGGTCTGTCCGAGGACCGCCTCGCAATATCAAGCTACCCAAAGAAGAAAATTAGAAAAGACAAAACTTTTACCACCCAAGGTAGTTATCCTGGTAAATGCTCTCAAAAATACTGGAAAAGTCCTGGTATTTTTTTCTTAACAAACGTGTACGAATCCTGTATACTCATTTGAAAATTTTACGAAGCTTTCAATTTTGCCTCGACATCTGTCGATATATATATTTTTCGATCAGACAATGTGTCATCTGATGAACTAGTCCAACACTCAATTTTGGCGGTCGGTATTTTCCAGGGTTTCGAGCAATCTCTCGACAGTGGAACGGGAACAATGGCAACAGTATCCACGGGCCATGGTGTACGGGCGTCCCGGTCAGGAACCGGACACAAGACTGGCCATACCACCAGTGGCTTGTCCTCATCGGCTGAGAGAAACTCGGACATCTGGCCACGTGATCAACGTCATCCGCCCTCACCTCCGGTCAGACAGAGAGCCAGGTGAGAAACTCAGACCCCGTTCATACGAGACGGGTACAAAACTGGACCGGTACCATTCTGGTGAAGAATAACATTAGGGAAGGCTGATGCTGCGCAAAAAAACTTAACAGGAAAGTGGCCTTTCATGCCCAGAGGTGATCAATCTTAAACCACTCTCAACTATATCAAGGCGTTGACAAGAAAACAGATACAGAAACAACTTCTCCCAACAAGCGTATATGGAGTGTATTGTTTTAGTAAGGAGAAGTGCTATTTAAGTATTGGGAGGAAGCGGGTGAAGGCAATATTGTTGCCGCAACTTATTGCCTCGATTAGCCAGCACTAACTGATTTACATTTCTTTCCGTCCAGCTCATGTCCAAGCACAGAGAACTCTATCACCACTGACTCGTATCAGCTCCGCGGAAACGAGGCTGCTCAGCCCGCGGGGTTTCCTGGGTACAAACACAGCACTCGTAAAACAGATTCTTGGCTCTCAGACATCACAACGTCTGCATTTCCCAAAAAGATATCCCAGCAGCCCTTAGTGGGAATCGACAAACTGAATGGGCTCAAGTGAGTGGGAACGGTGAATATTTAACAATTAGACCCGAGGCCGAATGTGCTATGATAAATAGACCATGAGGCCGAAGGCCGAATGGTCTATTGATATCATAGCACATGAGGACGAGAGGTCTAATTGTTTTAGTATAAACCAACTACTTGATCAGTTTTGGCAATGAATCCCATTATTTTATGTTGAAAAAATCAAGTTTTCTTGCAAAGAAAGGTGGTGGTTTTGCCAGGCACGGTCTATCACTAATAGACCATTAGTAGCTCAGCCATTCAGAATGCAGGATTTGTAATAGACCATTAGTTGTTTATACTAAATATATTTAGTCAAATCACACTAGTGGTCTATTGTCAATGCTGCCTTCTGATTGGTTGAGCTACTCGTAGGCTATAAGTTATTGCCTACTAGCAGCGAAAACTGTCGGATTCGACAGCCAGAAAATGGCAAATGACCAGACCAGAAAAACGTTTTTGCCTATACAAATTGACCTACTAGTGTGAATTGACTAAAACAATTATTCCTCTTCGGCCTTCGGTCTCATGGGCTATTGACTCAGAGCCCATTCGGGCTCGAGGAATAATTGTTAAATATCTTAGAGCGAGCGGATTTCAGACGATAGACCAAACGTAAAGGAATTTTCCTCTCCCTAAGTTTAGGCCTAACTATAAGATTATAGTATCCTCCGACTTACATGATCACAAAGAGGTTATATATTCATTAACTGCAAAGTGAGAAGCCATAGCAAGCTCATTTCCGCTCTGTTGCTAGCCTTTTCTTGGTAAATATCACTGTGAAGTTGACACCTAGTCCGGCGGATTAGCGTAAAAATTGCGCACTTTTGGCTAAAGACACCAAACTTTGCATGTCAATAGTTTTTAGTAGTTTATAGAAGATAAGATATGGAGGCACGCTAAATTTTATTCGTAGCGAAAGCTAGAACAGTTTTAATGTGAACCATTGTTTTGCCATTGGCAGCCATCTTTGAATCCTTTGTTATTCATGGGCTCTGCGGCACAATCTTCTATCGTCCGTGTTTATAGAGTATAACACAGTACTAGGTAAAAAATATCATGTGAAAATTTCAGAGACTCCTTCTTTTTACACATTCGACACATGAGGTACCAATTATCTTGATATTTTTTAGAATTTGTTGGTCATTCTTGAAACATTTCATCAAATCACAGTCAGGCTATTGTTTTACAATATAAATTATAAGCATTCCCAATAAACTGGTCGTGACATTTAATAAATCACCAAAAACTCTAAGGAGACGTTCAACCGAAGTCAGTCAAACCAATCTATAGTTTTAGAATTAGCAAATGTTGAGCTGCTATGGCTGTGCAGTCTAGAGAACAACTTCATTTGAATAACAAAGCATTCAAAATGGCTGCTATTGAGCAAAACAATTGTTCACCCTAAAACCTCTCTAGCTTTCGCTACGAAAGAATTCTAGCGTGCCTCCATATCTACGATTTAAAACTACATTGGAAACTATATCCTGGCAAAAAATTGGAGCTTTAGCCTAAAATGCGCAATTTCCTCGAAAATTTGCTCTAATCCGCCGGACTAACCAGGGTTTTTAATATAACAATATAGTTGATGTTCGCGGGCGTAAATATGTTTTGGGCCCGACTCAGGCTCATTTTAGCCCGAGCGCAGCGATATTTACGCCCAAGAACATCAACTACATTACTATTATTATAACTTTGGAGAGCATTGAGTACAAAAGCGAGAATTTATGGCGAGAATCATAACGCCGATTGACTCGCGCGGGCTCTAATATATTAGAGCCCGCCAAAATGTTCATTAGAGCCCGGATAATACGCCACAATGCTCGCCAAAGTTATAATAATGTTTCTATTTCACGACGCAGATCTTACAATGCCACCAAATACAGCAGTTACTATGGCAACACACTTGGTGACATGCTGAATGCCGTAGATCGCAATACTACAGACGCAAGCACCAGTGGTTTCACCAACGGGAACCCTGTGGATAAAAGACCCGTTCCGATCGACCATAACAACAACAAGGGTGACAATTGCCATATCCAGGCCTACTCGTCCGTAGTTGGACACAGGGATCCCGATAAGGAAACTCAAATTGGACACGAAGGGTTTAGAGGAGAACGCGGAAACACAAGAACAAGCCCGGAAAAGAGCAAAGGTTACATTTGTGTTGTTGTTTTCAGGGCCCGATATGCCTGTCGGCCGTCATGCAACGCGGCCGTGGTAACCAAACCAAATGTGCAAGGCGTTCCTCGCTTCTGCCCTGTTCTGTTGCAGTAGAAAAACTGGAAGAACTTTCATAACGCGAACGGCAGTGATGTCGTATGCCTAAATGTGCCAAGAAAATGACGAGCTCCAAACACTCACAAAGCGGCTCTGAAGTATTTTCGTATCATACGTAAATCGATACCACGGCCGCGTTGCATGACGGTCGACAGGCATTCTTTAACTTTATCAAGTAGGCGGTCGAATTTTAAGCCTGCGCAACTGGCGGTTTTGTGTGTTTGCCGAGACTAATTCTTCGGCGGGAAGATTTAACCAAAGAGAACGAGATGTGGCGCTTTTTGATGCTTTTTTCAGCCCCGTTCTTCGCGCGGCCATTTATCAAACATCAAACACAAAATCGCCAGTTACGCAGGCTGTCGAATTGTGCGCGAATATTAGCTACAACATTATGTCCCCTCTGTCTCAGGAAAGATGGCGAAAACCAACGCCGAGATCGCAACTCGCGCATTGGATCCATATAATTTTCGCGAAAACCCCCCTCAAAATCCATAGTCTAAAAATAGAATGGTGTACAAAAGTAACCGTATCTAGCGTCCACACACTTCCTTCCTTGATTGGCCTTGCTATTTGCAGACAGTGTGTGTTTTTATCGTATTTAGATTAATAATAAAGATTGATTGGTTGATTTAAAAAAGGAGACTCTTCTACTCCTGTGCATAAGGCTAGACTCTAGACCCAGTGGAGTAGATGTAAACTCCTGTTGATGGGCTCCCTGTGCATATGGCTAGACCTAGTGGAGTAGATGGAGGCTCCTGTTGATGGGCTCCCTGTAGATATGGCTAGACCTAGTGGAGTAGATGGAAGCTCCTGTTGATGGGCTCCCTGTACATATGGCTAGACCTAGTGGAGTAGATGGAGGCTCGTGTTGATGGGCTCCCTGTGCATATGACTAGACCTAGTGGAGTAGATGGAGACTCCTGTTGATGTGTTCCCTGTGTATATGACTAGACCTAGTGTAGTAGATGGAGGCTCCTGTTGATGGGCTCCCTGTACATATGGCTAGACCTAGTGGAGTAGATGGAGGCTCCTGTTGATGGGCTCCCTGTACATATGACTAGACCTAGTGGAGTAGATAGAGGCTCCTGTTGATGGGCTCCTGTGCATATGGCTAGACCTAGTGGAGTAGATGGAGACTCCTGTTGATGGGCTCCCTGTACATATGACTAGACCTAGTGGAGTAGATGGAGGCTCCTGTTGATGGGCTCCTGTGCATATGGCTAGACTTAGTGGAGTAGATGGAGGCTCCTGTTGATGGGCTCCCTGTGCATATGGCTAGACCTAGTGGAGTAGATGGAGGCTCGTGTAGATGGGATCCCTGTACATATGGCTAGACCTAGTGGAGTAGATGGAGGCTCGTGTAGATGGGATCCCTGTGCATATGGCTAGACCTAGTGGAGTAGATGGAGGCTCATGTTGATGGACTCCCTGTACATATGGCTAGACCTAGTGGAGTAGATGGAGGCTCGTGTAGATGGGATCCCTGTGCATATGGCTAGACCTAGTGGAGTAGATGGAGGCTCATGTTGATGGGCTCCCTGTGCATATGGCTAGACCTAGTGGAGTAAATGGAGGCTCCTGTTGATGGGCTCCTGTACATATGGCTAGACCTGGTGGAGTAGATGGAGGCTCCTGTTGATGGACTCCCTGTACATATGGCTAGACCTAGTGGAGTAGATGGAGGCTCCTGTTGATGGGCTCCCTGTACATATGGCTAGACCTAGTGGAGTAGATGCAGACTCCTGTTGATGGGCTCCCTGTGCATATAACTAGACCTAGTGGAGTAGATGGAGGCTCCTGTTGATGGGCTCCCTGTACATATGGCTAGATCTAGTGGAGTAGATGGAGGCTCCCTTTACTGGGCTCCTGAACAGGAAAGATACAATCACAAGTTCATATTTACGTTTTGCTGCTGTTGTTGTTGCTGCTATTGTTGTTGTTGCTGTTGTTGTTGTTTACCTAAATGTGCAATTGCTTGTTGTCTAGACCTTAAATCGTACCGGAACCACAAAAGGCACGGTAGTGACAGCGTCAGCAAGGATCTGGACACTACACAGGAATCCCATCACAGGGGAGAAGACGAAGCCCGTCGAGAACCAAGAGGCGACCGGCAAGCGAGACGAAATCACAAGTCGCGCTCAGAGGGGAAGGGAAAGTCGTTAGGAGATCTAACGGAACCGTTGAACGCGGAAAGGCTTCGGCCGATTCGTCAGAAGACGCGGAATGCAGTAGTGAGCATTACGGATGAAGGAGACGTGTGCTTAGAGTTTATCAAACAAGAAGGTAAGGTGGCACGGGGGCTTGGCTGATTCACTCACGCTGCGATTGTGAGTGGCAGTCACTTGGTTCCCTATTCAATCAAACATCTTTATTTACCCACGAAAGTTACTATCAGCCACTAGACTGGTTGACTTAAAGGCCCATCACCAGCCGGGAGCCTTTGCACCCCGTTTTCTTTTGTTTTCAAATTGATCCATTGTTTCTCGGGTGCTCTGATTGGCTAAGAGTCCGCAAAGGCTCCCGGTTGGTGATGGGCCTTTAAAGAAGGCCTTCGACACCGTAGATCATAGCATTCTTAACAAGATGAGAAAATATGGAATTGGCGATTATTCAATGCGTTTAATGCAGTCGTACCTGACAAACAGGTGTGTACCGTGGATAGCAAAATGTCTAGTGAAAAAAAATATTACATGCGGGGTACCCCAGGCTCTACCCTTGGCCCCCTCTTGTTTTTACTATTTACATTAATGATCTGCCGAATCGCCTTGATAATGCAACTCCATGTTTATTCGCTGATGATACCAACATCACGCTGAGTGGCTCAAATAAAAGTGACGTAGAGAGCCGGGCCAATCAGGAGTTGGTCAAAATTAATAACTGGCTTCAGGCAAGCAAATTACATTTAAACGTTGAAAAACATTGTTGCCTATAGCCGCACCGAACTTTTCCAAATTACACCAGTGACACAAGTTGGGGAGGGCCTGCGAGTACTCTCAAGACAACTGTCTCGATACTACTGGCGGCTCAAGGAGTGGTTTATGTACCACTCAATACAATAGCGCGCAATGCAATGGCATGCAACTCGATTAAAGCGGGACTGTCACGGTACGCGCATGCTCGAGCAAAGACCGCCGATCCCATAACTATCATTCAAAACGGGGATTCCCTGTTTAAATAAACCAATCACGGGACACTTCGTTTTCGCGGGAAAGTACCCACGCCCCGCGCGACGTCGCCTCAGGGAAAACATAATTTGGAGTTCATTCGTCAGGAGGCGACATTATGTTAAGTTTTTAGGGGTTTTTAGGCAAATGAGCTGCAAAATCGTTGTCTGAGGTGAAGATACCGTAGCCCTTGAACAATTTCCATGTCTCGTGGACCCTTTTCGATATCCAGATCCTGCTTTTATTGTGTTCCCAAGCCATTTTGGCGTAAGGACGACCTCGATTAGGCCTTTCTTGTTGGGCAGCCATCAGTGAAAATGACGCTCGAGTATCATTCAATTTAAAACGACAAACAATATTGCATCGACTCCAAAATTTGGTCACGATACTAAGGAGATCTCAGGAGAGAATACCCGTTAAGAATTAAGGGTAGATGGACCCCGAAACAACAAGATTTGAACGGATTCTACCAGCGTAAGTCCTCCCTCTCACAGCCATCGTTGCGGCCCGGACCAAAGTGATCAAAATTCGCACATGCGCGTACCGTGACAGTCCCGCTTTAATGTGCCTCAAGGGAAATACATTTTTGTCTGGAGGAAAGAAAAACACACCGAGCACTATTTCTATCACCCAACTTGGTGAAGTTAACCCAATTTTTTCAGCTGATTTCCTTGCGTTCTACAAATTATTTGGATAAGCACTTTCACCGTTTCCTTTCAGGAGGGCAAGACATCGTAACCGAAGTCATACGGATATCATCAAATGGCATGAAAATATGCGTGTACCACCCAGGCGGACGGGCGGGCCAAGTGCTCAGAACAGACCCTCCCGCCTCTCCCAACACTTGCGAGGGGTGGTACCTATTCTCCAACCTACCGAACAAGTACTGGAAGAAGTATAAGTATGCGGCCAAGTTTGTCACGCTGGTGCGGAAACTAACACCTAAGGTTAGTGGTCGACTGTACCGTGTAATGGGCTGTTCCAAAAAAAAAGAGAAATTCCAGTGTCAAAATCACAGACCCTGTGAAATTCTAGTGTCAAACTAAAAACAAAACAGTGTTATACACGTTACATTGCATTAAGATTAATGATACTGCTGTTTGCGTTTAAACGTGGACCACAAACGTTTTTCATGTTGTTTTGAGCGCTGCAAAGTTGTGTTCCCAACACACGAACAATGCGTTTCTATGGCGTTAACTTACGCGTTTCCAATTAGCGTGCCGAAAACTTCACCAATGAAATCACAGAATTTTGAGAGCATACTTTCTTTTCATATCTCAAACAACGCGGGAAAAAGATTATCTCCAAGCGTGAACGCAAATAGAGCACAGATTCAAAATAATTTTAGATTTTTTTCTGTGAAACGTTATATCAGCATAAACAAGGAAAGATAGAAATATTTCCACGAATAGCGCGAAGCGATCTATAACCGTGCGCCTATTCAGCTCGTTTATATATATCTGACAGCTTGTCAAATGCTTTTGTTGACTTCAGGTGACTTTGTACTCTAAGCACGCCAAGTGTGTTCTGATGGAGAACTATCCGCACGCCGATTTCGAGGTCTGCTTCTACAACGGTAAGATAATTAAACCCGTTGCTATCGTTATACTTCAATCTGGTTGATGCCCAAGACCCTGTCCACACATATCCAGTTATGTTTTAATCCGCAATTTCAATTCTTTTCGGATACGGCTTAAAGGGCCTGTGTCAGCCGCCATTTTGACAGCATAGCAACATATCAAGTCGGAGAAAGCATCCATTTCCATCGGCTGATTTAGAGTTCTCGATTGAATTTGGTAAATCAAATCTGACACTTTGTTTTTAGATATTCTAATATTGAACGAAACAATAACAAAGGAGTGGCTGACACGGGCTCTTTAAGTGCGCTACACATCCGATGGCGTGTGGAAGGCGAAACGCGGATTTTTTTAATCCGATGACGTCAGAAACATATAACTTAGTTGAAACATGTAGTGGTGAACCAAGCTTCGGATTATTCGTATCGAGTATTATGACCATATTTGGTCAATAATGAACTCTCGACTGCTACCCAAGCAGGTTTTCTTTGTATAACATTTGCATTTTTCGCTTAAATAAAGTAGAGCAACAGTGGAAAGTGATAATATACTAACATTTAACATCTTGAAGTCTTTCAACAACATTATTTTCAAAATCAGTTCAATTGTTTATTCTGCGAATATTCCGCAGCCTGGCACTAAAGCAATGTATGTGTGTTACACGTTTCAACTCACTTATATGTTTCTGATGACGTAACATAAACATAACATAAAACGCTGTAAACCAATATGGAGTGAATCCGGATCCTTCGGATGCGTGTGGACCGGTGAATTCGATTTGAATACGCTGCGTATGGACGGGGAAATTCGGGAAAAAACAGTCTGGGAATCTGCGCTCGCGCTCCATGTTTGACGTAAATAGAATAGACGAGTCCAGCTATGAATGTCGTAGTCTCGTCCACAACTACCAGAATGCAGCGCGCGCTTTGAATCAGTTCGAGAAAAGTCGCATATCTACGGACATGCAGCGAGCGCGCGCGTGCGTGCGTTATAGCTGGTCCATTTACGCTCTTATCTTCCCATTCAGGCGCCAAAGTTCATCAGTCACAAGAGTGTACGCGGATTATCGAGCCTGGCGGGGTGTCCTATACAATGGAATCAGTGGGCGGGCTAGAGGGAGTACGTCTAGAGATGCGCACGCTTATCCAACACGTGCAGACCGCTTACCAGCGATGCTTGCAGCTTGAGAGAGCAATAGCTCACGAGGAGCAAGAGAGCGAGGGCGCGCGGTTTTTCCCCTTGATTGTGGGTCGCAGACCGTCCTCGTCTGCGCGCAGTAAAGGGTCAAGCGGTCAAGGAGGTGACCACAAGATACAGGAGCAGCGAAGGTAACGCAAAGTGGAGTTCAGTCTCGGAATTCACTAACACTAACAAAGAATTCACTAACAAAGAGTCCCGATTGCTAGGAGAAAGTGGAAATAGCTTCCAGCCAATCAGCAGTCACGTGTGGCGAAAACGATTCGTCCAATCAGAAGCCGCGCACGGCATTTTTCACGTGTGACGAAAACGATTCGTCCAATCAGAAGCCGCGTACGGCTTTTTTCACGTGACGAAAACGATTCGTCCAATCAGAAGCCGCGAACGGCTTTTTTCACGTGTGACGAAAACGATTCGTCCAATCAGAAGCCGCAGCGCAGCGACAACGCGCGCTTGCGTTGTGTTTTGACTTTTCCAATAATTCATTTAACGTCTCAAAACTTGTCGCAGTTTTTGACTTCCCAAACGATGTTAAAAACAATGGAAGAAAGTCGACTTGTCAGTCACTCGACTTCGTTGATAGTCCGGAAACCAAAAACGCAAAAGAAAAAAGCTAGACCAATTCAAACTGCTCACGAAGTTCATGAGAGTCCTCTGAAGGCTATGATGGAACTCCGAAGAAGAATACGAGCAGGAAGTCTGAGAAGCTAAATTGCCAGTTTTGAGTGATTTCTGAAGTTGAAAAACTACCAAGTCAGTTTCACAAAGTGACAAAGAATTTGAACTCACTCGAAAGAGCGTCCTGTCAAAGCAACAAAAAAATTCACAGGCAATGGAAACAGAAACTACAGCTGCATCGCTACGGATAGTGAAGTCAAAATTCTTTTCTACGCAAAATCACGGCTTGAAGGTAAATTACGAGTACAGTGTCTTTGGTTATTTATGCTTTTTTGATTTTCTGTGAAAAGGGAACAACCTTAAGCTTACCTTATTTATTTGACAGCATATTTGACATAAATGGCTGTTGTTTTCTCCCTTTTTTGCAAAAAGACAAAGACATGAAGCCCAAACTCGTGCGCAAATAGGCCATTTGCACTAACCGGGTCACGTGACCCCAACTACCTTTAACGAGATGTTTTGTCAAAATCAATTCCAGAAATACAAAGAACCAATTGATATTAGTCAGAAACCCAAGTTTCAGCTTAAAATCTCTAACCTGGAGCAAATGGCAGCGAGTTGACTTTTCAAAATTTTATTCAGAATGTATGGGATTTGGGTCACGTGACCCAGTTAGTGCAAATGGCCTGTTCTGTACGCGCGCACTTTCCATGTAGTATTCCCTATGTATTATGTTGGAATCATTTCCAACTGGCGAATACTTTGTTCTTTGTCTCAAATTACAGCCTTTTTTAATAATAGATGTGTTGTCTTTCTCATATCCACAGCCGGCCCAATGAACCATGTCCATTACCTACGTCTCCTAGTATAGTCGCCCCTCCAGCCACCACTTCTCTTGTCTCGTTTGACGGCACCATCGCCAGCACCATACACCACACCACAGGGAAACCATCCAGCGCAAAAGGACCAACAATTGCGTCTTCCTCTAAACCGGCAAGAAGAGCTCCGTCTCCACAAAGATCACCAAGAAAAGTTGAAAAAGAAGACCGACGTGAAATCCCAGCACCGCCGAGTCCTACTCGACAGTTAAACCCTCTTATACCGACCACTCGGCAGTTGACCTCCCCTATACCGACCACGAAAGTTTGCAAGAACGCGTTTGTGGACGGGGTTGGATGGGCATCGCAGGTACATGTCACAACTTTCTCATGATCCCATAATTTGAAAAGTAAAAAGAAAAACAAGAAAATATGCAGTGCATTGCGATTTCGGCTTCAGTTGGTATGCAAATACTAACGATTCTATATAAACGATACCAAATACAGATAATTCAATTATCTGAAAATACCTCAATATACCTGCCAACATCTCCTGATAACAATGCGTATAGTTTGCGTGACGAATATCATGCAATTTTTGAGATTTTGTTAAGAATCAGTTCATTAAAATCCGACCACAGTACAAGAAAGGGCATTTTTAAATTAGTAACGAACTGTAACATATCATGAAAATTTTGCCAAAAGCTGTCGTTTCGCCGACGTTGCAAAACTTCCTTATTAGGAATTTCCCCTTACCTTATTTGGGAGGTCTGTAAGTACTTTTCCTCGTATCGTAGCGAAAAAGGCAGGAAAATTCACCAAAACTTGCAGATACTCGAGAAACATCGTTTTCTTGTCCGCCATTTTGTTTTTACCCCCGCCGAGGGGCCTGAGACGCGATTTGAATACGACAGGCAACCCGCGCGGATTTGTCATAAAAACGACAGCACTTTCTTGATATGTAAATTGAGCGCAACTCATTATAACGCCTTATCTATTTGCAGTTGACTACAGGTGAAGTCTGGATTCAGTACACCGACGGATCTCAGATAATATTCCACGCCGCAGCTGCTGCTGTCAAATACACTGATAGTAAAGGCGCCGTTAGCAGGTATGTATCCCTATATAGCGGACCGGATATCATCCAACACCTCCGTTATAACCTGCTAGCCGGCTCTCCAGTTGTTTTTCCCGTATATTAGATTTTTTGCGGAAAGGAGGACACAGGAATCCCGCGCGCCAAAATATCCAGTATCCAGTATACTGTAGAACCGGTTAGCAGGCCACCTCCGCTATAACAAAGGCGGACACAGGAATCCCGCGCGCCAAAATATCCAGTATCCAGTATACTGTAGAACCGGTTAGCAGGCCACCTCCGCTATAACAAAGGAGGACACAGGAATCCCGCGCGCCAAAAAATCCAGTATCCAGTGTACTGTAGAACCGGTTAGCAGGCCACCTCCGCTATAACAAAGGAGGACACAGGAATCCCGCGCGCCAAAAAAATCCAGTATCCAGTATACTGTAGAACCGGTTAGCAGGCCACCTCCGCTATAACAAAGGAGGACACAGGAATCCCGCGCGCCAAAAAAATCCAGTATCCAGTATACTGTAGAACCGGTTAGCAGGCCACCTCCGCTATAACAAAGGCACTTTGATTGCTGCGCAGCGAGGGAGCCTGAGGCGACCGAGCAAGCAGCTCTCTAATCGGGGGTCGCTTTCAAACATGGGCTAATCGCAAAGGATTGTGGTAGCAATTAAAGCCGAGATTTTTTTACCACAATTCCATGCGAGACTTCATTTATTGACAAAAGTAAAGGCATACTGCCGTGTAATTACCAACAGAGCTAGCCAAGAAAAACAATAACGCACGAAACAAAACCCTCTCATTACCACGGTACGATAGAAACAAACTGCTCATATTACAACAATATGCAGAGGTTGGCATGAAAGTCGTGACATTTCTATATCAAGATTCCATCGACGTCCCTGTATATTTGCTGCTCTAAATTCAAAGTGTCGCAACTGTTGTCAGTAAATGAAGTTTTCTCCGTACACAGACGCTTGCGCGCTACACAGTGGCGATATGCTGGTTTATCGACATGGCTGTTGGCAAAAAAAAAACACAGCTCGACACGCTGTTGGTGTAACTCGGCAAAAAAATGAACATAAGCAGCACTTTTGCCGTGTCGGCAGACTAGTTTAGAGAATATAGAGCCCGATTGAATTTTGTAAATCAAATCTGAAGCTTTGTTTTAAGATGTTTATTAAACTGCTTGTATGAGCCAAAATTGGACTTCTTTTTCTACCATTTCCTCCGGCCTAGTACTTTAATCATCCACATTACTCCCTTGCTGAGTGAATTTTAGTGAATAATTCCGCCCGGAACACAAAGAAAAACGTCTGCGAAAAGTACGGTTTTTTCGTCCGCCATTAAAACTTTATGTTCCAAAATACGAGCCTGTAATTATAAATGACAGCGGTTATAGCAGCTTCGTTTTGAATCGTGACGCATTTTTAGTCCACCCTGAGCATCCAGGCCTCTTATTCCGCGTTATTGATAGGGATACGGCTCATTTTGGAGCACACTGAACAATATGAGTGAAGTTTCAAGAAATGTTGTTCTCGATCTTTTTGCACGTTTTTGAGTAGAAATGGGCGACCTTGGTTTTATAATTTTGTTGCTGACCTTTTCACACCTGTCAATTGTTGATTTGCTTAAACCGGTTCAGCACAATTTGTTCTTCAACAATGTCAGACAGCTCCGATGAAATAAAGTGAAGGGCAATCAGAAAATTGCTTAAATATTTTATTCAGTTTTCAGCAACATTGTTTTTGCAAAACAGAGCTGAGCGCGCGCTCTGTTGAAAGTGGCGTGATCTTCGTCAGCAGCGCGCGCTCGAACAGCTGAACATTTACACAAAAAAGCGGCCGTGTGACCGTATTTTGGTGTTTTCGGCGGCAAAAAAAAATGACCAAAGAGTTAATGTTATCAACCAGAATTCGGGGAAGATGTTTTCAATGCCTTTTAGTACAACATAGTGGATTTATAGGAAGAATACAATTTTGGTCATACTCGCACTTTAAGAGATTTAGCACGTAATTCGTCTTCTCAAATCGAACGTAAACAAAAAGAAAAACAAAGGAGTGGCTGAAACTGGCTCTGTAACGTTCTCGTGAGAAACAGTGCATGTTTTGAGAGCGTGATATAGAGCACATACCTCGGGAACGGGAAATGAGCTAGGACAGTCATTTAGAAATGATTTGTAACTGTCGTCACGTTTTAAAATTGCAGTTGCTTTCATTTTTTCTTGAAATATTGGATACGCGGGTGTTTCGCTAATGCTCAGTCCGGATAAAGGAAGCGAAGATCAAATGAGTCCTCGAGCGAAAGCTTTTCAATTTCACAAATTATATCCTGTTAGGTTATTTGCTTAGGAACTAATAGAACTAGAACTTCCTATACGCTTTTTGCAAATAACGAACCGTTGGGCTGATCATGCAGATGTCGCGGTATCCTCTAGCCGCCTATGGGATATCAGATTTTAGTCAAATCACACTAGTGGTCTATTGTCAATGCTGCGTTCTGATTGGTTGAGCTACTAGCTACTACTAGTTATAGCCTACTAGTAGCGAAAAGTGTCGGTTTTGAAAGCACGAAAATGGCAAACGACCAGACCAGAAAACGTTTGTGGTGTCTGGGAATCTGGCTTGGAAGTTGTCGCATACTTTTTTGCTTCAATTTTGTCACAATTACATGGGTTTGCCCATCAAATTCCTAAACTTGCGTGTCCACAGATATGTTAGGGCATGACTAAACCAGGAAACAGTATTTCCAAACATTTGTATCTCGAACACAAAGAAATGTTTCTCCGCAATACACAAAAATATTTTATGAGTCCGAGTTCGATGTTTCATAGTTTAACCACTACAGGATATACACAGGACAAAATGTTGCTTGCTACATGTTTCCTAGTTTAGCCGTAACTTTAGTTCTGATTTAGGCCTCGCCCTTGTCGTTAAATTGCATTTTTGTTTTAGGTACGGCTACGCTGACCGTCTTCCACTTGTAATCAAGGAGAAGCTCTCTCATTTACCGGAAGTTATAGAAAACTACGAGCAGCATAATAATTCATTCCTACTAGAAATATATGTATACTATTATTACCTAAAGTCCTTTTTTGCGCCCCACATTTTCAAAACGTCGCTTTGAGTTTGAGATTTATTTAGCTTTTCTGTTGCGCCAGTTAATAGGCCAATCAGGTCCTTGCCTTGTTTCTCCTAGTGCAGTCAAATGGCTTTCTGTCGCGACGAAAACCCAGTTGACTGCACTAGGCCAAACAATGCAAGAACCTGATTGGCTTATAACCGATTCACACTAAAACAATGTTTAGTTAAACAAGGTTTTTCGTCGCCTAATAATACACATGAAAACATTTCTGGATTCTGATTGGCTGAGAGCACTGCAGTTTTTAGGTAACAAAGTGCAAAAATGGTTAACAAAATGCAAAATTTCTTTTGAAATGCTAATAGGATTACAGAATATTTTGATAACATAGAGCTATATGCACTCGCCTGCCGCTCGTATGATTTCCTATACTAACATCATGCCAAGTTTCTTACTGCGATAAACTCGTACTAGCTAAATGGCCACAGTACAGACCATTAAGTTTTGTCCTTGCAACATTCTTCTCTTTGCAAATATGGATTTAAACCAGTTTATTTAAACCACTTTCAGTGCCGGTGTGAATGGGGTATAGATGGATTGAATGGCGGAATAGAAAAGCTCAAAATCAAACCCTGTTTTGAGAATTGTCAGCGCGAAATAATGAGTTAAGCTGCAAGAGCTAGTGATGAACTTATCAGAAGAGGGGAAACATTTTACGTGCGTTTAAACTTGCACTTTTTCTGAAAGTTCTTGACTATTCTCCATCTGAGAACAGTGTATTCCCAAATAAGTAAAGTATTTTTATAGAACGAATTGTACACGAATAACATTTTTACATAATACCTGTAATAACACAATTTTATATATTTCATGTTTTATATTATTTTTTTAGTTTGTGTGTTCTCGTATCTCGTTCACAGAAAACTTATACTCTTGTAAATATAACCTTATTACAGAAAACCAACATTGTAACTACCAAACCAAATAAATCCTGGGTATTATCTCAGATCAGGTAATATAAAGGTAGTGTGAACTCTTCTTTAACATCATTCAAAAAAGCGCGTTCAATGAAGTAGATGTTGAAACAGTAACATTAACTTTATTGGGTGGAAACATCTAGAAAAATTTAAAAGAATTAGTATCTGAAACAGTTGGCATTAACAGTTGTTTAGAAACCTCCATGCATGGATTTCTATAGATCTCTCAATAGATCTATACTTGTCTATAGATCTATTAGTCAATAAAAAATGTTTAACTACAAAGTTGCAGTTAATCTTTTTATCTTTTTTTTTTTAGAAAATAACACCTATGTTGTATTGTGAATGTGCGCATTCTGATTGGTTACTAAAAGCGTGTTTGTAAGAGACCTGAGAAACACGATGTGTCACGCAACGCTGTCGCGCGTGTGTATGTTATTTTCTAAAAGCAATAAAAATACTTTCTGCGTGCTCTCTGGTTTCTTACAAACACTCGGGGAATGTTGGTCGAACTGATAAAACTTGAAAGTTGCCCCCCCCCCCCCCCCCCCCCCCCGAAGTAAAGTTTTTAGTGTCAACATGTGAGGAAAAACCTGCTGGTTTTGCTGGGGGCCAAATACAATGATCAGTTCTCCCAACATCCCCCTCGTGTTTGTAAAAAAACAGAGAGCACGCGGAAAGTACTTTTATTGCTTAAATATTTTATACAATTTGTTCTGGGATTTCTCAAATCACAGCAATGGCACTAACAGCAATTATGCAAATGATGATATGGGATAAACATAAATAACAAGCCATTGTAACAAAATAAAAGAAAATAGAATGGGAACTATTAATCTCCTTTAATAGTTGATTAATAGACACACAAGTAGTGCTGTGCATAGTGAAGTACAGCGAGCCGTTGGCTGGGGGTGCGATATCAACTTCTCGGGATTTTCTCTGTGTTCGGGCGGTTCTCTGCGAGACCCTGCTCTGGAGTCTAGACCCAAGAGAAGGGGGTAGCCCCTTAGGGTTCAATCATATTTCCTTTTCTGATTTTCTCGCATTTTTAAAAATAAATCTAACCAAGCAATCCTAATGCATTAGCTAACACCACAAGAAACTAACACCATTTGTGAACACAACTTATCCACATTAACAATTCACCTCGGTCACACGGCAGCCATCTTGGATTTTTTCTTACCTATCCGTGGGTGAGCTTACACGCTTGTTCTCGCTTTCATGACTGCTTCGCTGTATTAGAAAATCTCGGTGCGAAAATGACACAAAAGAAAAAAAAAGAAGACAAAGCAACATTTTGTCCCTCTTTAAAAAAAACCTGAAGATATTTTCTCTTTACACGAAATTTGAGTAGGCTGCCTATACACTTCCCACGACTCGGTCGACCTTGTGTGAGCTTGTTAGTTAATTCTTGAGAGACCAGTAACGGCATGCCTAGCGTGCCTCGATTACTTACATGCATAGAAGTTTTCTGAAAATATTCTGGTGCAGCTTTAAATCCGAAGGGAAGGGAAGTCATTCGATGTTAACCGTCTAGAGGAGATTTGGGCGCTACTTTCGTTTCTGGAAGCTGGGTCACCAATAACTCGTACATGGAATGCACTCCCGGAAGATTTCAGGCTAAAATCTGTTAATCTTAACGAATATTTAAATTCACATATACTTTACGCAGGCTCTCTCCCTTTACGATGTGGGAGATCCACGCATGTGGCGCGCAATCTACCCATCTTGAACACTGCCAGATAAGACTTATAATAGGCTTCTTGTTTGCTGTTTTTAGCTGTTTATTTCTCAATAAATTTGGTATTGTTAAAAGGTCACAGTATTTGACAAAGTGTGGCACTGAAATAAGCTGTTTTTCTTTCTGGCATTTCTCAATTAGAAAACCTAAAGTTCCTGAGAGTACAGGAGCAGGCTACTGACGAACGTTTTCATTATCCTTCAATGAGCTGTTACACAAATTAGTTTCTCATTCGTTCCGTATTCCAGGTTTTATATACTACATGCCATTGAATGATTACACGATAAAATCTCCGCGTTTCTTATTCTCTAAACAGCTCTACGTAAATCTTTTATATATATATATATATAAATTCATTCACTCAATTGTGGCATTATATCTAAAAAAGAGAGATAAATCGAGTGGTCAAACTGTGAAATGTACGCACAGGAAAGATTAAGCTTGAATCGTCGTTAAGCTGAAAAATCAATAGGACGGTTGTTTTATCGATGTCTAAATGCTCGTTCCACAAGCGGCTTAGCACAAGCAACTAGACAGACTGTACTTATCAAGCTATAATCAAACTGTCGGAACCCTTTTTCAGTCATGTAATAAAAGTAGTCAGTTTCCTGAGAAAAAAATCCCCGAACCTACCTTTTTTAATGCTTATAGCTTTGTAAATCTCCTCCTGCGAGATTAATATCGCATAACCGGAGCTCAGGGCAGCTCCAGCTTAAACGCTCCCTGAAGACAAAACTAGATTTCACTATATCTGAGCACGATTAAGTCGAATACGCGCTCAAGGTATATTTCGCGAGCTAACAAAAATCAATCCCGCCTTCAAAGCAAATTTTCCGCGTTTCCTTTCCTCTTTCTGGTATCGATCGGCTCTTTTTGCTTCTTTTTTGTTATTTCGTTCCCGCGGCTCTAGCTGTTTTTACACTGTATACTTATTTAAATCGTAGGGGCAGACGGCCGGCGGTCTAAATGCATCCTTTCGTTTGATGTTTTTCATTTCTCTTTTGAGTGGTTAAAAATAAATAAGAGCTAGGTTTCTCAAAACATAGAATTGAAAGCTAACGATTAAGCTCCGGATAGTCAGCCTCTGGTCTTGCTCGTAGCAGACGCGAAGTGGTATCAGGTAAGGAGATATTTTAACATTTGTTGAAAATTTATTATAGAATATATGATGTTAGTTATGGACATAATGCGACACTGCTGGATACGGATGCCAAACCCACATCCGAAAAACAAAAAACTTTAAACCGATCGAGGTCAGACATTTTGTTCGCTTTCTTTTGTGGAATCTAGCACTGATAGGTGCCAATATCTCGCCCGGGTGTATGTCACAGCATTGTACCCGATGCTAGCTTTTTGAAGAGAGAGAATTGAATGGAAGAAGCAGTCGTTGATATTGCAAGAGATTCAATCAGCCGCCATTTTGTCACCCTAGCATATCATCAACCTAACATACCGAGTCAGACAAAGCGTCCATTCCATCGGCTGATTAAGCGAATGTTATGTGATGCTGTCTGTAATTCAAGTATTTAGCAAATGTCCTCCGATTTTCCGTGGTATACTCTCTTATATGCCACGGAATATGGTCCGCAGTACATTTGGACCAATTTATTTTGTTAATCCGTGGTACACTCTTTAGAACCTTTTTTATAAGAACGTTCAGCCTGAAATTTACCCAAATTTTAAGAACATGCTAAGAACATGCCTGAGCCTCAGATAGGAGCAAAAGAGATTTATTTTCAGTGATGCGTTCTAAAATCCAGAATCAAATGTGTTAATAATAACGACCTTCAATATTGTAATTTATAAACTCTCTTTTAAGATACTTCATTGGTATGTAGTCCTTCTATAAGATCAATCATATTTCAGGTTCCGATGTCACTGAAATGTAAGAACACCCGTAAGAACATTTCCAGCCTCAAACTGCTCCAAAATAAGAACGGCCCAGCCTCAACTGAAAATTAGACGTTCTTATAAAAGAAAAGAGAAGAAGACATACCAGGCCTCGCGCACGATGTTGTGCACGGCGGCGTAACAAAAATTCTAACGCTGGGTTTTGCAATATATCTCGGAAGTGAACGGTCGTTCAGCTCTGAAATTTGCAATAAATAATGTGTAACTAATGTGCACCCCCAAAACAATTTGTTATCGCGTTTCGAATTTCTAAGACCACGAAAACTTCATATGGAAAAAGGGTGTCGTGAAGACAGATCTGGTGTTGTGTTCTTACGAGCACGTTTTAAAATATAAAAATTTTGTGCTTTTTATTATCTGTTGTCTGAAAATATAAACACGCCAAGGATGCACTTGAAATGCTGTTTCAGAATTCATTGTTTGTAGAGAAAGCTCCAATATACAAGAACAAAATCAGCCTGATTCCCCAAAACACCTGTTCTTTTATGCGGGTTTTTACTGTACATACCTTTTTGCATGCACTTTTTGCTCCCGATTCCAATTACCCGCACAATGTTTGCCTTTTTGATAGATTTTTGCTTTGTTTCACAACCTCTAGGTTTTTATTCGCACGCAGTTACTGCTTCCATCTCTTTGAATAGTTATTAGTTGTGGTCCTCTATATGGTCTTTGCAATTGCGCGAAAACAAGAGAAAGAGGAACGGGAAGCTGAAGAAAATCAACACAACAACATGCGTTCAATCCAATATGTCTGTATAGTGCAAGCAGATAGAGCCTTTCAATTAAAAGACAGAGAACACTCGTTCTAAGAGCGGATCGATTGAGTGTCTTCATAATCTCGTTCTCAAAAGTTCCCTCAAACTCTCTACTTCTTCCATTAGCTCATCACGAATGTAGCTCAACATCGCTTTAGAAGCCATTGTGGTTAGCACTCAAACATACGTTTTAAAATCCGCCTCGGCTTTGTTATGCTATTTTTTGCCTTATTATGCTGTTTTTTTGCCTATTCGTGCCGTTTTTTCGTGCAGCATCGGGCGCCATCCGCGCCTCAAAATTCCAAGATGGCGCCCGATCATCGAACGGACCGGGTTTTCCGCGATAAAAACACTCAGTACCGCCTGCAAGCAGGCTGGCTACCAAATCGATGGCTCGCGAGCGGCTCTTACAAGCTAAGGAGAGAAAAAAAAGAGCATCAAAGGAAGCGTTCAAATAAATTTTATAAAAACAAAACACAAAGAGAAAATAACTGGCTTTCAGAAATGAAGACAGGCGAAGAAAACCACTGGCAGTAGACACCAAAGCACGGCAAGACAAAATGCAAAGGGAGGTCAAGTACTGCGAGACAAAATCTCTGCGCTAAAAAAAGGCAAAAATTAAATGCGCGAAGAGGCAAAGACGGCAAAACGAAATCTATGTGCGCGAAATGGCAAAACAAAATGTATGCGCGAAAAGGCTAAAAAGAACAAAGCAAAATCTATGCGCGAAAAGGCAAAAATAGGAAAAAAAATTGGAAAAAAGGCAAAAACAAATAGGCAAAAAAGGCAAATTTACCTGCGCGATAGGCAAAAACGGAAAAAACGCTGTTTGAGAGACAACATGTTACGCACGGCTTTCTAGTTTTCAGCATGACACCATTTGAAAATATTTTTTTAGTCCAATCTCTTTTGATCTGTGATTAAAAAAATGTTTTTAAAGAAACTGCGATCATTGGGCTTTTCTTTCCTTTATTTTTGGAGCATTTTAGGCAAGATCTCGGAAAACACAGCAGATCTAAAACAAATTTGAGCTCAATTTCTCGGTCAATTCAAGTGGGCTCAATATCGTGCGCGAGGCCACCACGGAAAATCAGAGGACATTTCTTTTATACCACAACAATTAAAAGAAAGGCAAAAATAAAAACAAACGCGCGCGCAGCCAAACGGTGTTTTCATTGGTTCTTTTTAGCGCATGCGCTGATGATGGCGCGCGGATCCGTGGTAGAACTTTAATAAACCCATGGCTGACTGAGCCAACCAGAATTCGAGAAACGCGCGCGTTGTGGTAAAAAGA
Organism: Scolanthus callimorphus; assembly: GCA_033964015.1. Taxonomy (NCBI): domain Eukaryota; kingdom Metazoa; phylum Cnidaria; class Anthozoa; order Actiniaria; family Edwardsiidae; genus Scolanthus; species Scolanthus callimorphus. The sequence continues at coordinate 39,191 of JAWWUD010000155.1, forward strand.
ACTTTGTTTTTTGGATTTTTATTTCGAGATTTCTAAAGTAAGTAAGTAAAGTAGGTGCTTATATAGCGCTTATCATCAAAGCTCTAAGCGCTTTACATTTTTGGATAACTCATCCTACACGAAATTCGTCCCTTACATCGAATTATAACAAGAACGAGAGAGTGGTTGACTAGAGCTCTCAAATATTTCAAAGTATCTTTTACCACTAATGATGTGTTTGTGCAAGGAGCGTTTAGTTTCTAATTGGCTGATTTTCCCGCCTATATATAATCCCGCCATATTTCTGGTGCGTGCGCTAGAAAAGAGGACCTCTGCCCGCCGTAAATGCAGTGGAAATCAGCTTGAAAAGACGGAATATTGTTCTCGGCTCTTATATTTTATTTTCCAATCTCCTCCCATGCCAAGCATCATGGGCCAAAGTCACGCAACACCCCTCGTGTCCTGTTTGTTGCGTGACTTCAGCCCGCGAGTGGTTGCGAGAATGACAAGCCACAAGGCTCGAACAAACTCACCATGATATTTTACTGAATCGAAGCAAAGTTTGTATACTTATATTTGATGATTGTATATGCGAATATACTTCAATTTTTACAGTTGTGTTATATCATAAACAATAATCAAAATTATATGGTACAAACTAGTAGAATACAGAGCAAATTTCAAATGACTATAGTAAAACCAAGTAGCCAAATCATGAACGACAGAAAACACAAGTTGCTGCTGAATGGCTTCCTCGTCAGCCAATCACAAGCCAAGTAAAATCACTATCACGCGATGAGCATGTGACTGGTTTCTTGTAAGTCAAGCCAAGTAAAACGCTATCACGTGGTGAGCACGTGATCACTAAATACACAGCTGCGTTTAGTTCAAAATTTGATTGTCTCTCAATCTGAAATCTGATCTTTGATAGAAATTTAGGAAATCAGGTTAACTTCTTGATCGACTCAGCATCTCCTTCTACGTCTATCCCCGTCTCTTTATCGTTGAGTTCCAGTCCCTTTGCTTCTATCTCTCGCGCGCTCTGTTCCTCACCTAGGGGCGTGTCCGGTCGATGGGAGGTGGGGAGGTTACAGTACGCCATTGCAGCAGAATACGAACGAGGCTTCTCTACTGCACAAAGAGAACAGCCGCACATCCCAGTGTAACGCTTACGGAAGTAGAAGCTGATAATAAATTCATAATAATATTTATATATTTGTATCGACACATTAGTTTAGAATCAAATATCTGTCTCAGACAATTATTATACTTCAGCTCTGATCTAATCGAACATCGAGTACTCTGTGTCGCAAGGACAGGTTACCCTTGAAGTACACATTAGTTTATCCATTTTTAAATCGTGGATACGCGTAGCGTATTCACGAGTTATTGGAGTGGGCCAGATGTCACTCGCTCACTCGCTCATGACTCAAGTGTTAGCTCATGACGTCATCTAAACTAAACAAATTAATATCTCGACAACGATACATCGCTAGGTGACCAAACTTGAACAAAGTTATCTTAGTGACAAGGGGGGTCCAGCAACAAAGTCACATGACATTACGTCATCAATGACGTCATCAAAAGCAGAAAAATTAGTATCTCGAGAACAAAACATCGCTAGGTGACCAAACTTGGACAAAGTTATCTTAGTGACAAGGGGGTTCCAGCAACAAAGTCACATGACATTACGTCATCGATGACGTCATCAAAAACTAGAAAAATTAATATCTCGAGAACAAAACATCGCTAGGTGACCAAACTTGCAAAAAGTTATCTTAGTGACAAGGCCGGGGGTTCCAGCAACAAAGTCACATGACATTACATCATCGATGACGTCATCAAAACTAGATAAATATCTCGAGAACGGAATATTGCTAGGTGGCCAAACTTGCACAAAGTTATCTGAGTGACAAAGGGGTTCCAGCAACAGTCACATGACATTACGTCATCGATGACGTCATCAAAACTAGAAAAACTAATATCTTGAGAACGGAGTATCGCTAGGTGACCAAACTTGCACAAAGTTATCTGAGTGACAACAGGCATTCAACACCAAAGTCACATGACATTACGTCATTGATGACGTCATCACAACTAGAAAAAATATTTCGAGAAGGGAACATCGCAAGGTTACCAAAGTTGGGTAAATTATCTTCGTGACAATGGGGTCCAGCACCAAGGTCACGTGGTATAACGTCATCACAACTAGAAAATTGATATCTCGGGAAGGGAACAGGACCAAAAGTCCAAACTTGGATAAACAGTATCCACGATTTCACCGAGGCACTCGGTGCCTTTGATTTTCAAAACATTTACCACGTGGTTTTCTTTAATTAGTAAGGTGATCTCTTTTCTTTTGGCTTCTCCTTTTTTAATTTTAGAGTAATTATAATGCATTGTAACGGACTGACCCGCCTCGATAGCTGAGCTACTATTATGGACTTTAAAATCTTGAACTTGAAGTACATAATTTAGTGTTTCTATGCTATGATTATATGAAATACCTGATTATAGGAATTAAAGCTTCACCTAAAATTAACGCGAATTTAAAAAAAAATCGCGTTAATTTGGGTCGCGAGAATTTCCTTTAATGTTAATTTAGGACACACTAATTTCTTTGAATTATACTCCAGACCGACATACATAGACAAATTACAAATTCGCTATAACTAGATCGATCACAAATATCAAACTAGATGGTAGATTTTTTTGTTCTTTTAGGCTTAGCAGCTGTTAATAAATTTGATTGGATTGGTCGTTGTTTGCACTATTTCATTCACTGCATAAAAAGACTGATTCACTGTGAATCTGTGAATATGGTGCAAATTTTGAGGACTTCAAAAATCTGGAGACCGCCTTGAAATGGCGAAATTTCCTGAAGTTCTCCCGGGAGAAATGCAGTAAATGTAGGCTGCTGTCTTGGATCGATTTTTCCTGGGAGGCAAAGCAAAAAATCTTGAGACTCTCGACAAAACCCCCGACAAAACCAGGAGAGTTGACGTCCTTGCAAATTTGATGTTCACTTTAGATTCACTCCTATTGTGGATAAATGGTCATTCGTCGTATTCGCACAATATTCACATCCCTATGAAATGTGTATGCAAAACCTTTCCAGAGCAGAAATTGTTAATATCCGGGATTTTACATGCAGATCTCGGCCATGCGGGGTCTTACCTGTAACCCAACTTCGTCAAAAATTGAGTTTCAGTCCGCCCTCAGGTGGCAGGTAAATACAGAAAATGTATGAAAAAAATCCCTAGTGAAAATATGCGGGTGAAATACAGTAAATGTGCAACATTTTCGCAATCATTATGCGGGTGACAGGCTTCAAAATCTTGTGACATCCGCCTAATGCGGGTGAGTTGACAGCTGTGTGTCTTAGTATCACAAAAGGCCCATGCTCATTGTTTTGGTGCTCGGAGGGTATGGAACCCTTCGAACTCCTGCTTCAGCAGGCGTCACTGGAACCGGAGAAAGAGTAGCGGGCTACCTGTGGTGGACAAAAAAAAATAAGCGTGGGGGTGAGGGGTGGCTGGAGAGGAAGAGAGAGGGAGTACCTCTCTCGTTTCACGTACACTTCCCGGTTTTTTTTTCAACACAGGCAACCCAATCCGTAGTTTTTACCGATATTATCCAAGCGATTTCTCCGATCCACGCCAGACGCTTGCGGAGGGGGCTATCGAACACCCTGGATCCGCCACTGATATCTTTATTTGTGTCTGGAGTGTGCAAGGCAAAATATATTTTCGCCAAAGCTCATCTTTCGTTCCTTCGCGAAGAATTTTATGTTGCCAACTCCCCGCAAGGTCTTCTGGGTATAATGTCAGCAGTATCTCCCGCACGCATGCTCCCTGACCGTCGGCGGGAAAGCGGGAAAGACGAAATGCTTTCAGCTTGGTTGATGTTGTTGTTGCTATTTTGGTCGCTTCTTGTGCAGTTTTTGCGCCGAATAAGCTGGAAAGAAGCTTTCTAGTGTTATACGAAGACTTAAAGCTCACTTGGCAGTACAAATTCTGGATTGAAGCTGAAAACAAAGCAGGTTAGTAAGCACTATTGTTCTAGTTCGAGTCAAGGAATTCTTCAGGGATAGGAGCTCGAAGGTTGAAAGAATTATTTGGGGTAGCAGCGATTAGGACTAAAGAATAAAAGAATTCTTGGGGGTCAAGGCCTGAAAACGGGTGACTGCTGAGAATTTGGCAAAATTAAAGAATCTTCAGGGTGAGCACACTTAAATAATTCTTTGCGGTCATCGAATTTATAGGTCCTCAACCCGGGGGTACAAATAATTTTTATGGCAGAGCCCAATTCGAAATCTCGGATTACGCTGTGAGGAGAGGTTTCTGTTTCATAAAGCTTTGTAAGCTTTAAGCTTATATTCATTACTGTAAATTTTACTTGTTAAAATTTAGATTTATTCTACAATATAGTTAATAAGCAGTCATCATTATTTTTGATACCCTAGGACTAACGGTACTGTGAATCTTTGAATTGACAAACTCAAACCCGGCGTGTTCAATCGATAAAAATTGATATCGAAAATCCAATCAATAACAATTACTTAATTGGTATCGAGTGTATCGGCTAATTATTATTCAGCCATGCCACTATCTCGGTTCTGATTGGCTAAGAGTACGCAGCGAAAACATATTGGCGCGCAGTGCCTGACGTCATACTACAGACATTAGGATTGATGCACTCTAATGACGTCATAACGCAAGCCAATAGGTTTGGCCGCCATCTTGGTTTTCATTACGGAAGAGAAAGCCGGTTTTGCCAATATTCTCGTCGAATCTGTTATGATTTTTGCCAAGAGATCATTGCTCAGGATATCTAAACATCAACTATGGCTATTTGAATTGAATAAAAAAAGGAAATACCAATGGACGTAAGATGAAGTTGAAAAACCGTGTTGCCGTGCAGGGCCTCATCGTTGACTTCGTTTAGCTAGGTAAGAATTATTGTTTGCTGAATAATAAAACAATTATTGAATTCGGTTTTCGCATGATGGTGAGATTTGTCAACACCTCGAGTTAGTGTTATCCGCCTCAGCTTCGCTTTGGCAGATAACACAAACCTCGGCGTTGCCAAATCTCACTATCATGCTCAACCTCATCCAATAAGTGTTAATTATTATTCAGCACATTGATGCACTGCCCAAATATGGTCATTGGAACGTCAATAGCTGTCGTCTGTACATGACAGCTATCCTGCGATATCCGTCTCTGAGGGAAATATGATGTTTTGAGCTCGTAAATAATACAAAAAAGTCATGTTTTTCAGGGGTTTTTGTGCTATCGATGTGCTGAATAATAAAACATTATCCTGCTCGATTTTGCAGAATATCGTCTGATTTTAGCCAACTCGGGACTTCGTCCCTCGTCGGCTAAGCATCAGACGATATTCTGCGCAATCTCGCAGGATAATGGTTAAATAATCGATACTCACAAATTTTCGTCCAATCAACTTATCGATTTATCGATTATTTGGAAATTTCACAATCGACGTGACGTACATTCAACGAACGTTCAGTGCTACGTTCCGCATGGTCACATAAAAATATATTTCCTGATAGCTTATTGTGTGAAATAGTTATATCGTGAATTATTGAGGTCAATAGAAATACACCACTCGTGTCCTGCCGTTCAATTTGAGTATATTGGTGCCCGAAATTTGCGTTGGGGAGGGCTCTCACTAAGCCTGAACTGTCAGAACTGTATTTCAATCTCGAAAAAATTGATATTAATTGATGAAATCGATATAGTCGATAAAATCGATAGCCTTGATCGAAAAATCGATATATCGATTACTCACAACGATTTCCCTTATCGATTTCTATCAAATTCCGATATAATTTGCTAATTTTATCGATTGGTATCGATTATATCGATTATCGATTCTAACGATTGAACACGCCGGGACTCAAATCAAAGAGAGGTGCTCTGTTATTAGTTTTAAGCATTCCTTCTTCATAAATAAACTTTTTCAAGCAATGATATCATGATGAATGTGCAGGCCATGGTAGAATTTATTCAAATTAAATGATAAAAGAAAATGCAGTTACTAGCACATCGTCATCAATTTATTTTTATGTATAAAATATGTCAACAACTACGTAAAGACTACAATTCTGCACTTCATTGAAGTGTAGTATCTGAAAAATTGTTTGATAGTGACACTCAATTTGTTATTTATGTGTTTTGTGTGTCTTTTTCAGGAGGGTGAAGGTATTGAGTAGCATGACTAATCCGTAGATTCAACGATAATTACCAAATGTTCCAAGATGCCACTGAGCACTGTGGTTGCTATTGGTCTTGGCATGTGTACAAGTGTTTCTGGTAGGTCAGCAGAGGCACCAGCAGTGGATCCTGTTCTACCTAAAGTGATTGGTACTGTTGTTGTGCTACTGGGTTACCGGTATGCTAAATAGCTGATTGCATTTTTAAACCACACCGGGGGTTGGGGACCTAAAGATAATTTTCCAGGAGATGGCTGGGGCGTAGCTAGGCATTTTTCACCTATAAGCCTGCTGTCTTTGTTGACATATGGTAACCCAAAATTTACCCCCATGTAAAAAGTAACTTTATGTGTACCCAACCATGCAACCGCCTTAGAAACTGCCTCTCAGTTGCCACAAAACTTGAACTAGTTCTTTTACCTCAGTCCTTATAAAAGTCACCAAAAATTTGTTAAGCCCGGGCTTGATGCAGCTACGCACCTGGAGGGTGTATTGGACTCTGGAAATTCCATGGGAGGGGTGTGTCTGGTGCTTGAAAATTCCAGGGGGGGGGGGGATTATAAAATTTGACTTTTGGGAAATTTGGGAAATTTTGTCACAAAATAGATTTTCCATGGTGAACCTAGTGTGGTTTAAAAGTGCAATCAGCCAATGATTGAACAAAAGATAACCACAATCATATGGGCTCCACCAAGAAAAGAGGTGAATATTTGTCCTCGATGAGTAAGCCTCCTCAATGAGCTCTGTTGCTCTTGAGGCAAACTCTGTGTCACAATATCCAGGTCTAGTCAATCGTTCAAAATCGATACCGATAAAAAGAGGTGAATATGATTTTTATCGATTGTTCCGTGAAATCGTTAAAAATCGGTAGCCAAAATAAGTGTGCGGAAATCGTTAATATCGATTTTTCCGGATTTATCAATTTCTAAAGGAAACTAAGAAAACGTTATTTTATCAATTGGGAAAGTAAAAGGCAGAAGAGAGAACATTCTTCTCACTCTTGAAGAGTTAATAACAGAGATTGCGCATTGAAACGAAAGCAGGACTATAACGTTGAGATCACGATTTTATTATGACTTCAAAAGAATATGAAATATATTGTATGCCATGAAACTACATGATAATAATAAGCAGGTCCTAAACATTATTGATAACATAACAAACCATAACTGATTAAACATTGGAAAATTATGTAACTGACTGATCAAATGAGGACAGTCGCACAGTGTTCAAAATCAACGTAGTTGAGCGTGCCACCTTTTGTATTCATCCACACAACTATCGTTAAAGGTAATTCACAATAACTGCAACTTATTTACAATCCGCTTTATTACACTGCTGTAGAAGACTTTCGTATTGGCACTCTCCTGCTAGCAGTCCCAACTGTGACGAGAAATCAGTCCGCTGAAGGCACGATGAATGGTGCTAAACGGCATGGATACAGTTTTCCTGCCACCGAGGCATATCGTCAAATCGGGGTTCCACTGTATGTTATCGTAACAAATCGATAAAAATCAATAACTTTTCTTAAAGTGCGATCGATTTTAACGATTTTTAAAACCAATCGATAAAAATCAATCAGACAATAACGATTGGTAACGATTTATCGATTGGTAAATCGATATCGATTTTTAACGATTGACTAGACCGGGCAATATGTTGAAAAAATATATATTTTGTCAAGGTTTCAGTTAATTTATTTTCCATCATTGAAAAGTAACATTTTTAAATCCAAATGGATTTATTTGGATGGTGATGTGGAGATTTGAAAAAAAAATTAGAATTTATAAGGGTTTGGTAATTCATAAAACATTTCTCTCAAAAGTGTAAAATCGGGCCCTTGTTGCTGGGTGTGGCGCATATGGTTTCGGTTGTGATGTTTTCAATAGCGCTGCACACAGATTCTAAAAATAGATCACGAGACTCAGACAAGCTGTCCCTCTGAAATCCCATTCAGAAGGCTCACGTTTGAAATACGAGCCAGGGTAGGAGTACATACATTGTACATGTACAAGCTCTGCTATGAGGCGAACTACCAGTTTACCAATTCATTTTGTATCATTCTTTAGAGAGAAAACTGAGAAAATTGGAGAAACGTGTATTTGCTTCTCTGAGCTTTAAATTAGTGTGACATCATCTGTGCGCAGCGCTATTTGAGCACTTGCATCAAGTTTGTAATCAGAGGGGGATTGTTATAGAGGGTTCTCATGTCCTTATAGAAGATGCATTGTTTGTCATGTGCAAGTGACGCTTTTCCCATTGCTCCATGTTTATTAAACAAGACTTTTGATAAAATGAATTTAAAAGTGGCTTGTATCAGGACATGAGAGCCCTAAAGTGCCACTAGTACCTACAGTGTAATTTGTCACTCACCTGAAATTCCACCAAATTTGGCACACAAGTACTAGACATCATCATCTTCAGCACTACCCCATTTATTTTGCCAGCGGTTGAAGGAAATAGGGTATTTCCACCAGAAAGTTTGATACTAACGAACTGGATGTGGTTAAAAAAATTTCAGTCGAAGGTTTGACACCAAGATACACCACACGTGTTATACCTGATCTCAGCCCAGCACAGGGAGCCCAAACAGCAGATCTTAAATGTGTCTTTTTGCCCTGTTTTTTAGGGCAGCTCTCCAAAAAATAAGTCGGTCTGTAATATGTCTTAGTTCTCCGGTTCTAGTCGTTTCGTTTTGTACCAGTTTTAACATTATTTTAATAGAGTCTGACTTTTACATAGTATATGCAGGTAAAAAAAACGCTGTTGATTAATTTTTCTTGATTTCTGTTGGATTGAAGTTCACAGCAAAGACCAATCCTCAATACAAGTTTTTTAAACATCAATTTTTTTCCAAAGTTCCCTGTTTGCCTTGGCTGTATCTTTCATGCAAATTTGGATCCTTCAATGACTAGAACCAGAGAACTAAGACATATTACAGTCCAACTTATTTTTTGGAGAGCTGCCCTAAAAAATAGGGGAAAAAACGCATTTAAGCAGATCTGCAGTTTGGGCTCCCTGTGCTGGGCTGAGATCACAAGTCATATGCATGATGTATCTTGGGGATCATATCTTGGACTGAAATTTGAACCACATCCAGTTCATTAGTATAAAACTTTCTGGTGGAATTACCCTATTTTCCTTTACTCTGGCACAATAAATGGGGTAGTGCTGAAGATCATGACGTCTAGTACTTGTGCTGAATTTGGTGGTATTTCAAGTTAGTGCAAATTTAGATGCTAGTGCCAGTTTATATGTGGACATATATATGGTAGTCGTACACAGTTGTCTATATGAAATGCTCGTTCTATATAAGACACCTTGTAAAGAATATTACAGATAAAACGAATATACATGGCAAAGATTGATAGTGTAGTTTATATTTATTCCAACTCCATAATCCCTGTAAGTAATTTTGGACATTTAAATAGTCCCACAAGGCCCTTTAGACCCCAGCTATTGATGCTCCTGTCAGCTCCAGTAGTGTGCCAGCTTACTGCACTCAGTACTAAGACTCCTGTACAAGCTCCAAACTACTATCAGACAGTATCTCCTCAGCTCTCAAAACTACAAATCTAGGGCATCAGGACATTGCCATTCACACCTACCAGGTGTCTCACATTATTGATGTCGTCATGGTGATAGACACAAATACATGCAGTACATATATCATAAAACTGATAACACTTGTTATTAAGGGGGCATGCCGGGTAACAAATCCATATTCTCCACCCCCTGTGGGATTATTCAACTTTTGAAACAGACATCCTAACTTCCCCCACAATTAGGGCTGGAAGGTCCATGACTCTGCTTTCGCGAATGCCAATCAGCACCTCTGTAGGAATTATCCTGTATTACTGTGTTTTTACAACTGTTCATGTTAAAAATTAGTTTAAAAAAGAACTATGCTAATTAATGCTTATTAGAATGAAGCTTATAGATTTGCTTTATGAAACCATGTAGCATGAGTCATGCATCATAGTAAAGTCTTATTCAAATTTGACAAACCAAAGCAAAATTATCATTGCAAACCAGTGGTGGATCCAGGAAACTCAGAAAGGGTAGTGCTGGATAGTGATATATGAGGACCAACAATTCCAAATTTCCATCAGCAAACACAGTAAATGGGAAAATCTCCTGTAAAAGGTCCACTTCTTAATTCTCCCCTGAAAACTTTAAAGCATTGCCCCTTCTACATGGTTTCAAAAGCAATGATAATTTGTGATGACTTTATCAGATTCTCTTGCATACTCCACAAAACTTTTTAGTTTTAAGTAGTGCTCCGTCTAAGAATGATAGCATGAATGGCTATGGGGAATTTGAGTTATGCTTTGTGTAAATTTTTAAATTAATGTATTTCTAAAAAACTTAATTTAGCCAACAAATCCAGGCCTTCTGATTGGTTGAAATCTTGTTTTGAAATAGTTCGTTTGCAGTGTAAAATTCTTTCTGAATAGGTCTTCCAGATATTTCCTAGCATTTCGTTGGTTCGGGAAGAAATTGAGTGTGAGCATCACTAGCTAGACGACCGCTGTTTCTGTGGCCCTGTTTGTTTTTGCTATAGTTCTTAGGCAGAGCACTACTTAATTGTTAAAATTGGATTCAATTTAGAATTTTTACAAAATTAATCCACTGATGGTCAATTAAAAGTCCAACTTTTCCTTTACATTTTACATTAAAAATCTAATGTGACTGCAGAAACTTTCCTTCAAACTGGGATTTTGAAACTTCTATTGGTGCCATTTGACATGTTTAACCACCTAAACAATATTTGTGTCATTCCAGGAATGATCCAAAGGCCCGTTACATCTTAGAGGGAAATTATATAGGATGGAGATACCCCCTCCCTAATGGAATTTCCTGCAAACAATACAGTTCTATCAGAAATCAGAGGTGACCCCCCTGGAATTTTCAATTCTTTTCTAGAATGGAAATACATGAATGTTTTTTTTTTTCTTGGAATCACACAATATTGTATCAGTCGGGGATTAGCATTTAATAAGTTTGAATATTGGAAATATTTTGCCAGATTGGTAATTAAATATTCAGTAAAATGAGAAACTGCTTTATTTGAATTTTGATGCTCATGCATTTTATTTTGTCTGTTTTACATGTTTACTTGTAACTTCACTGTACAACAAAGTTAATTGTTTATATTATTTAGTCTATCTGATAAAAGTTTACATTTTTAAATAGAAAATAATATTTTATTTTCAACAGCAAAAAATAGAAATGCTTCATTTTCATGTGCACAAGTTATTGAAAAATGTCTATGGTGTGGTGAAAAATTCAGTGTGGATCAATGAGCTGACTAGTATTTTGAATCATTATAATGCAAAGCTTATTATGAACCTTGGTTTTATTTCAGGAACATTATTATAGCTCCATTTAGAGAACTCATGATACATAAATTATGCCTGGGGAAAACTTTAGAATATGCCTTTCATAGACCTGCCAACAATTTCACTTTTGATTCTGGTAATAAATTTTCAACATAAGCCAACAACGTTCCAACAACTCAACAAAATGTACTAATTATAAAATTACTGAGAATCTCAAAGCCAAGTCATTCTGTCAATTAGGCTAGGAAGACAAGGTGTTATGAAAGGAGATCAGAACTTCAAATTTTATGTGAGGAAAACTTGGCAGATCTACCTTCAAAATGATACCAAACAATATAATTTTTAAGTTATGTTTAGATAGTTTAGTGCTGATGTTGAAGGATCTTTTTGATTCCTAGGGTCAGTGTTCTCAGTTTTATTTTATTTGCTATAGTTTCATTGTTGTAGATTTATATTTATGTACAGAGTGTGTAAAAAATATTTTTTTGTTTTGAACCAAAGAAAATAAATGTGTAATATTGGAATATTCCAATGTTTTTTGAATAGTTTTGTTACCCACCATTGCCCTTTATTTTAGTAGCAGAGCTTCACATCCGAGCCCGCCAAGGACTTAGATCATATTAGGATGCCTTAGGTGTTCCAAAAGTATTTTGAATAATTTTTATTGCCCACCGTCGCATGAATATGCAATTTGCAAGTTGGCATGCTACCTTAATCAGAATGTGATCAGCTGAATGCACTGCATGTATTTGTACCTACCATCATGTCAACATCAATCATGTGAGAAACCTGATGGGTGTGAATGACAATGCCCGGATGCGCTGGAGTTGTAGCCTTGAGAGTGAAGTGGTACTGCCTGATGAGCAGTCTGGAACTTGTACAGGAGCCTCAGTGCTGAGTGCAGTGAGCTGACACACCTACCAGTTTTGACATGCGGAGCAGCATTTTCAGCTGAGGTCTTCAGGGCCTTGTGGGACTTTAGTTGGTTTCTTTACATCCAATGTAATTTACAGTCATGTTCCTCTACAACAATAAGAAAATGCCATCAAAAATGTGTTGTTCCAGAAATATCCACCCCCCCCCCCCCCCCCCCCCCCCAGAAGGGATTGGAAATTCCAGAGGGATGGGGGGGAGGGGGGGGGTCACTTTTCAACACCCTTCCACTGGGGAGGGGGATGGATATTTTCTGGAACCACACAATGTCCTGTATCAGTGGTTGAGTCACAACAAAAAAATTAACACAAAATTAACCTTGCCTGCTGGGCAATAAAGTAATGCAGCAAAACAATAATTTAGATAATTTCACCCAATTGAGGTTGATGAATTGAAAAAGGACTTTATCCAGAATTTCATTCATAAAAGGAGGTTGGATATCAATACAAATTCAGGATTGCTAATCTCCATCTTGCAGCATGATGTTTTCCCCAAAACGTTGCTCTAAGCTACACTAGGATTTGGCAGGATTTCAAACAGAAATGACAAAATAGATGATAATTATATGGCCTGCATAAAAGAAAATGTGATTCAACCAAAGAAACAGGAACGAAGAAGAAATGAAATATGACTCTACAGTTCTGTTGTAGTTCTGTTGACATGAAAAGGTTAGGTGCAGTAAAAAACCAGAGTGGGCATTAATTTATTGGGGTGAGGGCCGGTATTTTTTCTAAAACTTAGGCCCAAAAATTTTGACCCCCTCCCCTCAAAGAGAGCCCCAAAAATGTAGCCCTGCCACAAATTTACTGCCCCCTCCCTATAGGCTAAAATTTTAAAGAGCCTGTGTCAGCCACTCCTTTGTTATTGTTTTCATTCAATATTAGAAGACAAATTACATCCAAATTCAAATCAAATTCAATCGAGAAAATTGCTCTATATTCTCTAAATCAGCCAATGGAAATGAATGCTTTTTCTGACTTGGTATGTTGCTATGCTGTCAAAATGGCGGCTGACACAGGCTCTAGAAGCCCCCTCCACATAAGAACCTACTAAGGCCAAAATTTAAGTTAAGGTTCTTAACTAATTTTAAGAACCTTGTAGCCTAAATTTGCTTTAAGTACCATTTATATAAGAACCTGGTTAGGCTAAATTAAAAAATTCAGGTTCTTGTACACAGGTTTTTTTTTCTGTATAACAAAAGAAATGGGTGGTACCAAAATAAAGATTTCATATGCAACTGTCAACAGACGTAGAGCCTTTTCATTTCATACTATTTGCGTCCATCCATGAAGTGTTACAAGTTTTTTGCGTTGGTTCAAATGTGCATGTTTTGTCAAAAAGAAGTGGCGTTTCTCGCTCTCTGATTGGCAAAAAATAACAGTCAAAACTGTAAAACCAACGTTAACACTTCATGGATGGATGCAAATGGTAGTAAGATAACTCAGATGACAAGTGAGTCTGCTAGCAGGGTATTAGATAAACGAGTTAGAGATTGACTGTCTCCTGGTCATACATGACAGGGAGGTCTGATGTATTTTTAGGTATGAATTTTAGTTTCATTTAAAAGTATTTTCCTTAGTCCAATCAACTGCTAGGGTTTTTTTGAGGGGGGGGGGGGGGGGGGGGGGGGGGAGAAACTTCAAAAAGGGCTATAATGGGTGTAAATTATAAAGTATGAAGCTATCATATTTTTTGGGTACAGACTATCAAGCTCTGTAGGACCCCCTGTCATGTTTATCCTTCCCACTTGCTCACTGTATTCTGGCTGATGTTTTAAAAGGTGGGTAGTTTGGCTGTTGATCTGTAAGGGTCCATGTGGTCTAGCTGATGGGTGGCAGGGCTCCCTGTGGTCTGGCAGATTCACCTCCCCCCGTGGTCTGGCTTATGGTCTGTTCACCTCCCTGTGGTCTGGCAGATACGCTGTTCACCTCCCCGTGGTCTGGCAGATAGGCTGTTCACCTCCCTGTGGTCTGGCTGATGATCTGTTCACCTCCCCGTGGTCTGGCTTATGGTCTGTTCAGCACTCTGTGGTCTGGCAGATAGGCTGTTTACCTCCCCGTGGTCTGGCTTATGGTGTGTTCAGCTCCCTGTGGTCTGGCAGATACGCTGTTCAGCTCCCTGTGGTCTGGTGGATAGGTTGTTCAGCTCCATGTTGTCTGGCTAATGGGCTGTTCATCTCCCTGTGGTCTGGCTGATAGCTTGCAGGGCTCCCTATGGTCTGGCTGATGGGCTGTTCAGCTCCCTGAGGTCTGGCCGATAGGCTCTTCATCCCCCTGTGCTCTGGCTGATAGGCTGTTCAACTCCTGTGGTCTGGCTGATAGGATGTCTAACTCCCTGTGGTCTGGCTGATGGGCTGTTCAGCTCCCTGTGCTCTGGCTGATAGGTTGTTCAACTCCTGTGGTCTGGCTGATAGGCTGTTCAGCTCCCTGTGCTCTGGCTGATAGGTTGTTCAACTCCTGTGGTCTGGCTGATAGGATGTCTAACTCCCTGTGGTCTGGCTGATGGGCTGTTCAGCTCCTGTGGTCTGGCTGATAGGCTGTTCAGCTCCCTGTGCTCTGGCTGATAGGTTGTTCAACTCCTGTGGTCTGGCTGATAGGATGTCTAACTCCCTGAGGTCTGGCTGATGGGCTGTTCAACTCCTGTGGTCTGGCTGATAGGCTGTTCAACTCCTGTGGTCTGGCTGATAGGATGTCCAACTCCCTGTGGTCTGGCTGATAGCTTGCAGGGCTCCCTGTGGTCTGGCTGATGGGCTGTATACAGCTCCCTGTGGCCTGGCTGATGGGCCGTATACAGCTCCCTGTGCCTGGCAGATAGGATGCAGGGCTCCCTGTGGTCTGGCTGATCCTTGCATCCTTACTCTCAGCTTGAAAGAGTCGGATATTCAAGTTCCTGTAAATAAAATGTGACATTTATTGTTTAGACATCTCTTTATCAGCTTTCAATGTTGGTACAAAAAAAATCTCAAGACTTGTTAGCATTGGGCAGCCACAAAAATTAATCTGCACTCCCCTGCCCCCCCTCCCCCCTCCCCCCTTTGAGGACTCCCAGGTTCTTCTACCAACCCTTGAAATTTAAGGTTGTCGACAGCCTCCCCACCTTGGAATTCGACAGAAATTTCTCATGACCACCCTGGAAACTATGTTAACCTGCCCTGGAAATCCATAATTTTTTGGACTCACTCCCTGGAATTGTGTTTCAGACCACAGTGCTCCCACCCTTCCCCCCATGGACTTGCAGCGTTTTTGGAGGACCACCCCGTCTGGAATTCTGAGGTCCTCAATAAGGAGTGCAGATATTAATGCAACTGCCCATTTAATATATAACATTTTTGCTCATAAAATATTTTTGTTGAACTAAGGGGTTGGTCATTACTTATCACCTGGGGTGGGGGTTATTTGTTCATCTATCGGGTGGTTATAGCCCAAAGAACAAGTATTGGATGTGACTGATGCTTCAATGATCAGGGGCGTAGCCGGGGGGGTCCAGGGGGGGGCCCCCCCCCCCCCCCCCCCCCCCCCCCCCCCCCCCCTTCCCATACATTTACTGTATTTGCTGGAGAAAATTTGCGCATTTTCGTCCCATATTTTTACTATCCGGCCCCCCCTTCAGAAATTCCTGGCTACGCCGCTGATGATGTTTATTATATTTTCAAGTCCAAGCTCTGTAGTTCACCTGTGCTAAGTTTGTTGAAACGTCAGTCACTTCAACAGTCCCTCAAGACTTTACATCCACCCGGATGTTCAAAAAACAAAATTGTGACTTGATCAACAAACATTCATTCACCACCTTGTTCTGTACCGGAGCTGACATGAGCACTCTCGACGTAAGGGTCCCACCATTTGACTGTTAGGGGAGGGGAGGGCATTTTTGAAAAAAAAATCCTGCATTCTTTATTATTCATACTTTGTTTTCAAGAAAAAAATAGTCAACTACAGCAAAAACAATTCTTGCACACCAAATGCCTCTGAAAAAATATCCTGTCTTCAGTCCCCCTTCCTCAAACGTCAAATGGTCAGCCCCAATAGAGACATAAGACCCGAGACAAAAGACTCCAAGTAACACACAGAACGAAGCTAAGACAGAATACAATAGTTTCCGATACCTACAGAAAGAACCCATTCTACTGGGTTCAGACCATTCATTTTAAAAATATTTCAAGAAATCTAATTCTAGAGATTTACGAGCATTAACTTCACGCAAATTGAATAAAATATGACAGCACAATCGCCTGTTTGTAGTCAGAAGTCTAACCTGTCTCCTGGCTTTGGACTTTGCAAAACTCATCTTTAAGGAAAGTTTTCCATATTCAAACACTGTATTTTTACTCACCTGGGCTATTTCCTTCAGTTTATGGCGTCTTCAAGGTCAGGCAAGCGTTCATTTGACTTCTTGGTAAAGTACGAAGCACATGGCCGCCATTTGTTCTTCTCGAACGAACGAGCCAATGATTTGAATTTTAAATTTTCGCGCTATTAGTTTCCAGGGTCGCGCGATTCCAACACAGTAAGTGCACGGCAAAACTCTTACTTCTCACGGCAAAACTCTTACTTCTCACGGCAAAACTTTTACTTCTCACGGCAAAACTCTTACTTCTCACGGCAAAACTCCTATTTCTCACGGCAAACTCTTATTTCTCACGGCAAAACTCTTATTCCTCACGGCAAAACTCTTATTCCTCACGGCAAAACTCTATTGTTCACGGCAAAACTCTATTGTTCACGGCAAAAGTCTTATTCCTCACGGCAAAGCTCTTATTTGTCACGGCACAACTCTTATAGCCACGGCAAAACTTTATATCTTCCACGGCGGAAGTGAGCTTCACGGCGGAAGTGAAAGCAACCGGGCACAGTACGCGACGTCAAGTGCCTATCTTTACACTGGATGTTTTTTTTGCCAGATTCTAGGTTAATGGGAATGGACTAATTTGATAAAATATCTGAACTAAATGTATATCATTGGAAAATCGTGCATTCGCCGACATATCCGCCATTCTGCATTCACTTCCGCCGTGAAGCTCACTTCCGCCGTGGAAGATACATAGTTTTGCCGTGGCTTGAGAGTTTTTGCCGTGACAAATAAGAGTTTTGCCGCGAGAAAGAAATGAGAGTTTTGCCGTGAGAAATACAAGAGTTTTGCCGTGAGAAATAAGAGTTTTGCCGTGAACATTAAAGTTTTGCCGTGAGGAATAAGAGTTTTGCCGCGAGAAGTAAGAGTTTTGCCGTGAGAAGTAAGAGTTTTGTCGTGCACTTATGGGCCACCGTAGGCCACCGTAATTATCAGTTCTTGATATTGAACCGAACCCCGATATATAAATTTTTAAGAGAAATCGATAGAACTATCATGAAAATAAGATGGTATCTATCTTTCACCTCAAACCTTTTAGTAATTTGTGCTCGATCGACTGAAGATTGAAATACAGCTGCCATCTTTTTCAATCGCGTTTAAATTTCCTTGATTTGAAAGTAATTTCTCCTCTCGTTCGCGTTGCGTTCATTAGTAGGTCGCGTGAATTTAAATCACGTTAGTAACTACGAGCGTTACATTGTAATTTCCTATTTAGGTAGTTAGCAGCAAGCGTTCAACAGTTCCCAGAATCCAGATATCATGAGGCTGGGGCCAAAAGCCAAATTCTACATTGTTGAACTTGGTGCCACAGCCCGGGGGGGGGGGGGGGGGGGGGGGGGGGGGACTCTAAGGTTAAAATGCTAGGGGTGACCGTCGGGAAACTCGAATTTTGACCCTAAAAAATACCTGGTCGGAAAAAATTTCCACCCTAAAAAATACCCCTCAGTCTGAAAATACCCTAAAAAATACCAACAATTTTGACAGATTAAATTTCATTCTGGCCGTTTATTTAATATACATCAAATGTATCCTCTCGACTTTCAAAAACACTATCTTATTTGCGTAAGAACCCCCTAAAAATACCTATTTTTCTGACTATAACATTTTTTATTTTGGAACCCCTAAAAAATACCAGATCGCCGATTTCAACCCTAAAAAATACGACGGTCACCCCTAGCATTCGAATATAGGGAGTCCCCCCCCCCGGGTGCCACAGTCAATACCATCAATCCCATCTTTTTCATAAAACCTCTGAACGCCATAACTATGGCTTGAGGGGAGTCGAAAATAATCTAACGTTACCAAAGCCCAACACTGAGTTTAAGAAGCGTAGCCTTAGTGTAATTAGTCTTATAAATTTGTTACATGGGGTGGGATATGTATATAATGGTTTGGGTTTCGGGCCTTTTTCTTCTTCTGAGTATTTTTATTTTGTAAATGTATAGGTAAATGACACACGGCTTACCAGTATTTCTAGATTTTTAGCTGAATGTAATTACCGTGTAATAAAGTATTATTATTTATTATTATAGTTAAATAATGTTGAATTGGCAACCCCATTCAACATCACATGTTAGTAAACAAATGTGGAACGAAGTTGAATCAAATATTGATTTGGTTTTGCCCCGCCCGGAACCTGAAAGCTATATTCCCTAATTATATCTTCCTAGTAGTATAGTAACTGATTTACCGAGTTATTTTCACACGGAATTGAACTTGGACTATTTCTTCAAAATTTACTTAGGAAATAAAACATTTTTTCTGTGCCTTCATAGAGTTTTGAAAACCGAGGCGTTGCTTGGGAGAATTCGAGAGCAGATCATGAATCATGATCTGACTCGAGATTCTCCCAAACAAAAGCCGAGCGAGGTCTCTATGAAGGCACGGAAAAAATGTTTTATTTCTTTTAGAAAATAATTTCTAAAGCGAGAACAGTAATCATATGTGGGAGGAGAAGTTTCAATAGCGAAGTTATGGCGTCATTTCTATGACCATCATAGAGTTTTGAAACACAGCTCTCGACCAATCAGAGCGCGCGAACTATCTCAATTATTTTATAAAATGTTTTGAAAACAAAAAAAGGAACAAAGAATAACATTATGAATTTTTTTTGTATACGGCGCCAATGGCGGCGGCACGTTTTTTATATGCTCTGCCTAATCTTGGCAAACATTCGCCGTGTAGGTTTCACTGTTAATGAAACCTACAAAAACATTATAACATTACTTGCCTAGTGTCTAACTAGAAAACCTAGCGGCTCATTTAGGCGCTAGGCATTTCCTTGCATAAATCTATGTCTTTTTAATTTAAAATTGAAAAACAAAGCAAAAAAAGGTTTATAGAAGTTACTAAATATCTATATATAAATATATAACTTTGGAAATGCGAAATAAAGTTGTTGTTTTTTGCCATGTAACACGAGTCCAATATTTATTTTCCTGTTTTATTATAGTGTCCACAATGAGCTTGATAGTTAAATACTCTGACACTTAAATCAAGTATGTAGGCAAAGTTGCGCAATTTTCGTTGCAATAAATATTCCCGTTTCGACCTGCAGGAAAAATTGCCTTAAAGTTAACATTCGAAGCATTCGAACATGCTCATTTTGTAAACACATAAAAGATAATGGACACTATTTTACTTGTAATTCGAGTAATAAAGGACGGATGTTTTGTAAAGTTTTCATTATGGTTTGACCTAAACCGAAGTATAAATTTTACAAAACATCCGAATTACAAGCAAAAATGTACACCTTTTTAAAATATGTTCAGTACTTGTTAGTTGGAAATTGGAAATTACATATTGAATGACAAACATGACAAAGAATAAGGCGCCGATATACTATTTCTTTGTTCTTAAAGATTTATTTTCCATTAGCGACGTAAGCTGAGTAACGGAAACGAATTCTGACGTGTAAAAATCAAGTACCGCTGACGTCAGGGCATGCTCGAACACGATACGACTTTACAAAGAATCTTCCGCTTGCTGTCGTTGTTATTGATTTGTTCCACCCCCGTCTCCTCCTAAGAAGTCTCCGATAAATTGATTTTCACAGATTGCTAGCGAAATCTAATCCGGGGGGGGGGGGGCTCTCCCTATAACAAAGGAAAAAAATAGAATTCACCCCTAGCTGTAAAATTCACCCCTTAAATGGCTGGCAGAGCCTTTAGATATTTTTATATGTTCCTCAGGGGTGTAGCCAGGATTTGAGAAGGGGGATCACATCTGTACAAATGTATGTGGCCCTTTCCAGCATTCCGACTTTTTTTATTAATGTTTACTGTATTTTTCTTTAAAAAAAGGGGGTCACATGCACACCAGGATCCCCCCTAGATACGCCCGTTTCTGTAACCTAAGGCCCCTCTCCCACTCCCCTCATATTGTCTCTAATGTCCCCACTCATTTCGCCCATGTCAAAGAGAAGAGACACGTGTTGTTACATTAATCTCATTTGTAAAATTTTTACGCTGAGCAAGTTTGTGGGTACCATAAGCATGCTAAGGAAAATTGTTTTCATGATGGAACTACTTCAAATGGTACCCCTAAGTGATAACAGACCTTCTTTAACTCCTCATCAAGAGGAATATGTTATCTAAATGATAGGCCGAGTATACCTTATACCTTTTTATACAACCCTCCGCCCTACTCCCAACACACACACACACACACGGAATTTAATTGATGACGCAAGAAGAACGCAATCTTTTCCATTCTACTACTTCTTGCTAAGGCCTGGTTTCCATATAGTCTTATCTTTCGTATCTGTCGCATCAGTCGATCGTGAAACAATGGAAATTATAATTATTCTTTTTTACGTCTCCGTCTACGTGGGTATTTTTTGTCTTAACCATAGGCTATGTACATTGCAAGAGGCTTACGTCTTCTGTTGGCGTGCACTCGTAGCCTTGAAGGCACACGTGCCATCTCGCGCGCTAAATAGTTCACTTTTCAAGTACAAAATCGAAAGTATGCGTCACAAAACCACGGATGTACTTCTTCCAAATTAGGTTTGACATGTAGTTATACTTTTCTCAAATAGTTTCAGTGGTGGATGTAGACTCTTAAGAAGGGGGTGGCTAGTACAAAGGATATACTACAGAGTTCAGACCAAGGGGTTGGCTAACCTTAAGGTTTTTTCAAGAAATATGAGAACAAGGGGGGTGGCTAGGAGGGTGGCTAGCCACCCTAATAACCCCCCCCCCCCCACTCCCTCCCCTAGATCCGCCCTTGAGTTTGCGACGGTTTGTTTTAATGGAGAAATTCGTTTGTTTCCTGTACTTTGTTATGGAGTCACCTTTTGTTTGTCACAACTTTGAGTACGATATTTAATTGCTCATACAGTTTCAGTGATTCAAACGCGTATAGTCGGTGATCAGTTCTTACAGGTGCGCATTCCATACTAAAAATACTAAATGGCGTACATGGAGATACGTGTATGTGCCACGGCTAATGACACATATTTCAGAGGATTAAAACTGGGAACTTTTGACCTATTTTATGAAGAAGCGAATTTTTCATTCATTCTTGTTTCCAGAGAATGCCATTTTCGTACGGCCAGAGTTCCCCGTCTCCTCACCTTGCGGGAGATGATGCCCTGGTGACAGCCATTGACGCATGCCGCATATGTGGGATTTGATGCGCGGCTGGATTTGATACATTCTCGAACCCAGAGAGCTCCCCGGCTCGTTACCTCGCGGGGGAGGCTCTGGTTACACCCATTGACGCATGCGCGAAATTTAATATCGAGCCGTTAAGAGGAACATATTTCTGCGCATGCCCCAACGTTCAAAACAGACAATCAGCGAACATTCTCGAACCCAGAGCTTCCCGGCTCGTTACCTCGCGGGGGAGGCTCTGGTGACAGCCACTGACGCATGCGCGAGATTTAATACCGAGCCGTCGAGAGAAAGACCTTTCAGAGCATGCTCCGACGCTCAAAATCAGCCAATCAGCCGGAGAGCTATCTAGCGCATGCCTAAAAAGCCCTAAGCTAGCCACGCAAGAAAACGTTACAAAGCTGCCACATAGTCGTATGAACATAACAAACATACACACTAGACCGATACTTACAAGAACGAGAGAAGCCACATGGAGAACACAAAGGCGGCAATAGCAGCTACGATCCATATACTGGAATAAAGAGGAAACAAGTAGAAATTATTGCAGCCCAATTCTTTGTATCATCGCGCTGTTAAGACATCCATGCGCGTGCCTTGGGAAATTCAGCTTTTCCCATGGATATGGATTCCTGCAGAAATTCCTTGTGCCAAGAATCTGTGTTTCGTTTGGGCGACTCGACGCTGTCACGCAATGTTGTTGCAATGTCTGTCACGCCATCCTACTCTGAGCATAAAATTAACCCTTCAGCGCAGCCCTGTTTCCAGCGCAGCCCAGTTTTGATTGAAAGCGCCGAATCGCCCCAGCGAAACACGAATTCTTGTCTTTGAGTCATTGTGCAGCGATAATACAGGGAACATGCAGTAACACCAGAGGCCTTCCTGCCATTATAAAAACCATAACATCTATTTAAAAAAAAAAATTTCTTAAGTTCTGTTCCGCGCGTCGTCAAAAAATCTTTAAGAAACCAAGTTTGATCTTGTCCTATTTCGCCGTATGCAATCGCCTAGCTTTGTTGTGTTGCGTTGAAATTTCTGTCGAGTACACTCGGCGTAGGCGATTCAGTGCACATACCTGATTGGCCAAGATGGTTTAACTGTTGGACGGAACTGAGAAAACATGTTTTGAATATTCTAGCGCAAAACAACGAGATTTTGCTGTAAACCTGCTATATTTATAAGAAGACCGCGAATAACGATCAACTGTTAATTACTTCACTAGACAAGGAAAAGTATAAAAATAAGAATTTCGCACAGAAAACACATTTAGACGAGATGTCATATATACGCATGCGCGAACGGGAAATACTTAAAACGAACTAAAAACGAACTAAAAAAACTAGCTACTTGTATTTTGATAAATAAAAATGTCAATCGGTACCTAGAATAGGCAAGTATTAATAGATTATGCAAAACTGGCGAGTGAGCTTAAGTTGCAAGAACCAACAACCTGTCCCACATGGAGCTCTTACACACTCATTAGACCTATAAATACGTTGGTGATGTATAATTAATGTTGATTGTTCACTAACGGTACAAGGGGCGTCCTTATATGGTCTGGTGGCCGGGCGTACTCTCACCCATAGGTATCTAGCTACTGAGCAATTCAACACCAGGATAGCGACTGTCAGAAATCTCTGGCGTGGGCGTAAGAACCGTACGGTCGCCATACGACGCTTCAGCTCTCGGTGAGATGTCTGGATGTATGGTCCTGTTTCTTTTTTCGCCCAAAATATTGAGTTAAGAGTTCAGGCAAATTAAGTTAGAAGACCCACTGCTACGTAACTAGTACTTCGCCATTTTAAGTTAGCGGTTTGTTTTTATCTTGTTTTTACCACAGTGGTTGTTCATGTCGAATTCTGATCGTGTTCCAATGGCTTGCGTCAGTGCCACTGACTGAGACAGTGGGTGCATTTCATTTTATTTATTTACCTTCACCATTTCACAAATACCAGAGTAAAGAAAAACTAAGATACGACTTTGATTTCTCTTACATTTCCGCTGACAGCATGACAGTTGCATCATTGTCTTTCACTACCTCTCTCTCTTTCGTTTTAAAACCAATTCATAGACCAGGTTCGTAAGCCAGAAAAACATGGTTACCGAGGCAGAGTGAGTCAGATTTCTGTGATTTTTCTGTGACTTTAAACGTTTAAGGGTGGTTTAAATTTCATTTTAAATTTTGTTCTGGTTCTTTCAGTAAAAAAAAACATGGAAAGTTTTACAAAGGCGAGTGGCTCGCTCGCCCCATGCTGGCTACGAACCTGTAGACTTTTTCTCCCTGCAAGAATTCATGTGGTTGGTATGACTAGTTTTACGGGAAAACTAGGTGGTCTGCGTCGGCGGAGACGTGAACATGAACAACAACAACCAAAGGTTGAGATTTATGTTAAACACCGTGGAAAAATGGTGTTTTGCTGACGTTTCGAGCGTTAGCTCTTCGTCGGAGCAAAGGGCTAACGCTCGAAACGTCAGCAAAACACCATTTTTCAACGGCGCTTAACACAAATCTCAACCTTTGGTTGTTGTTGTTCAAATTCATATGTTGGTTGTTACTTGCTGGTGAATATGGTTGAGAATGGATGTTATACGACTTCGTTATCCGCTGCTTACGTAAACGTTTTAAAAACTGCAAAAACGATGAATTTATAGTAAGATAAGATATTTACTGCTATTCATTATTCTGCGAATCCGAACTTTACATTTCCGAACGCCGTAATGCGTTTTATCATGTTTAACTTCTTTCCATCAAACATTTCAAAACATGCGCATGGATTTCTAAAAGTTTCGCTTGCATTTTATGATGTTAAACTTAGTTTTGTAGCCTGTTTTTTTCTTTCTTCTTTGTGTGTCTTTTTTGTATTGTATTGTATAATGCTGTGTAAAAATAAAATATGTTTAATAAAAAAAAGCCCTTTTAGGCCCAAAAAACTCCCAAAGCCTACGTGAAATCACCCAGAGCTGTTCATTCGTTTGATTGATGGAAACCAAACCGCGGTTTGTTATTTGGTGTAGAGTCCGCAGAATTCTGAAAATTGCAGTAAATGGTGGATATATTTTTGGATATCTCAATAACGTAGCTTTTAAGCTTGATAAGATAAAATATATAGAAACGTCAGCCCATGTAAATATAATCTTTCACATAAATATTATCGATAGAGCGCGCGCCTTGGTTGACCGAGAGCTATACTGTGTTTTAGAAATAACACCTATGTTGTATTGTGAATGTGCGCATTCTGATTGGTTAAAAAGCGTGTTTGTAAGAGACCTGAGAAACACGATTGTCACGCAACGCTGCCGCGCGTGTGTATGTTACTTTCTAAAAGCAATAAAAATACTTTCTGCGTGCTCTCTGGTTTCTTACAAACACTCGGGGAATGTTGGTCGAACTGATAAAACTTGAAAGACACTCGCCTTCGGCTCGTGTCTTTCAAGTTTTGATCAGTTCTCCCAACATCCCTCTCGTGTTTGTAAGAAAGCAGAGAGCACGCGGAAAGTACTTTTATTGCTTAAATAAAGGCTGGTTTCAATATAATCTCTTCGGTCTCATCAGTCTCGCCGATCGCATGAAAAAGTGCACGCACGATCCATGAGATTCATGCGATTCGATGCGATCGTATGTTTCCATATATCTCAGCGATCGCTGAGAATCTTTTGTGCGCCATTTTGAAAGTGTACGCGACCGAGATGACTGCTGGTCTCAAAACAATGAATTCTGGGATACATTCCGATCGCATCAGTCGCTTTCGAACGCTTTTGAATGTCTCCATATAATTTCATTGAATCTCATTCAATCGCATGCGATCGCATGCGATCTCCTGGATAGAACAGTGTTCTATACGCGCGATCGCGATCGCCCCGATTGTTTCAGTCTCTTCCGATCGCGAGAGAAGTGTTTCCATATAATCGCATGGATTATGTGTGCACTATTTCATGCGACTGGCGAGACTGAAGAGATCGGCGCGATTATATGGAAACCAGCCTTAAGCACACGAGAAATAATACTTTTTTATAACAGCACGCATATAAAAACATACATAGTTATCTTGGTTTATAATGTGATAATCGCACTGATGGGATGTTGGGAGAACACTCGAAAAGGTCGAAACTCATTTAGTCTCAGGCTTGCTTCGTTTCCCAACATAGCGCATGTGTTTATTGTATTTTATAATATAGCTACGATATATATACCGTTTCCGGGAAACGTTGTCATCCAAATAGCCTATAAGCTTGAAGCGCAAAGGATAATGGGGGCATCTAAACTGCTACTGTTTGATCTGAATTCAGACAGTTTTCGCAACGACAGGTAAATAATTAAATTTCAGCACATTTCTAAGCATGTTTGTTTCAAATATTTTACAGAAATTCAAATAAATATTTACCCATACTCCCTAGTGCACCAAGCTTTGTTGCTTTTTCCAGTGACAACGTATCCCGGAAACGGTATATATTTAGTATAATTACTAAAAAGCGATTCCGCGCGCTGATTGGTCGAGACGTTTGTCATATTTTGCTCTATTCAACCTATAGCTAGATGAATATAACATTGAAAGCATTGGGAATCGCCCGCGCACTTTATCACGAGAAACTCACGTGAGTAATTATACTAAAGCGATTAGTCGCCTCAGGCTCCGTAAATATAGGCGAATAGGCACCTCGACTTCGTCTCGGTGACTATTCGCCGATATTTACGGAGCCTGAGACGATTAATTGTTAAACATTGGTCCAAATCTATGATCCATTTCATCGATAAAATAACGGTTCTCTCCCGCTATCATAAAAACATTAGAGCACAAATTTCTATGACTTTATCAGCGAATAGAGCACTTGTGATGTTGGGAGGGACACTCGAAACGTTTAAAAATCACTCGCCTGTGGCTCGTCCCTCCCAACATCACGTGCTCTATTGCGCCGATAAAGTCATAGAAAGTTGTGCTCTAATGCTTGAATAAACCTTAGAAATCTGTGTTCTATTGCTTCATTAAAATACATTTACAAAAATATTTTAAATATGATCCTGTTTGCTAAGAAAAAAGAATCCACGTTTTGCTTCCTTATCCAGTCAACGGCTGCCGTATTTTCGTTATGCTCGAAGCCTTACAATGTCGAACTGTATCCAGTATCCAGTACTTTGTCAGTCTGGGTATATTTTAGATGGCGAATCCCAACAGCAATTGTTAATTCGGTAAAATATCAGTTCGAAGGCCTTCTCGACAATTTAAGCTTTCCCGCCAACAGTTTTGTCGCTGCTGGATGCCCTTGATTCAAAGTCTTAACAAACACTTAAGACAGATTTTTTTAGAACTTCGAGC
Organism: Scolanthus callimorphus; assembly: GCA_033964015.1. NCBI lineage: Eukaryota > Metazoa > Cnidaria > Anthozoa > Actiniaria > Edwardsiidae > Scolanthus > Scolanthus callimorphus. Next base: position 66,456 of record JAWWUD010000155.1, read on the forward strand.
AATTTTGCCAGAAAGCGGCAAAAATCTTGTTACTCGAAATAAAAAAAGTTGTTGCTTTGAATTTAGTCTCATTTCAAAGGTCTTGATGGTGGTGTTCGTGTATTATCGCGCCGGTAAAAAATTTCCAGAGGAAGCTGAAAAAATAAATTTTGTTTTTAGATAGATAGACGTATTTTTCGCACCTAAAATGGTGATGTCAATCACAGCCTATATAGATTCTATAGAATTTTTCCATTTTTCAACGCTTGTTTCTGTGGCGGCGCGAACCCAGTCCCTCTGCCTGTTGTGATATTTCGAAATGTGGACCACAAATCTACAAATTAGGATAGAAATCATTGAGTAACAGTATCTTTGGCCAAACGTTGCTCGAAGTTGTAAAATAACCTGTCTTAATTAAAAACTTCAAAACCAACGACCATTTCAGATGTCTGATTGAATGAAAACTCACCGGAAGGTGAGTTCTGTGGGGAGTTGCGTAGAATTATAAAAAAAATTGCAATAACGGTAGGAAAGTTTCTGCTCATCAGCTTCCTTGTTTCCACCAGAGAAGTTTTCCCGCCTAAAATTGGGATACCTGTGGCGGACAGACACACAAGGCATAGGTAGTTTTATTCATGCATGTTTAGATTTAGATTGGCACCAAAACCAATTCAATGCATTTGATGCAACTTCAGTCATTGTGAATGAAGTTGAATGGGGTTGCCAAACCAATTCAACATTAATAAAACTTTGTTAACTACGATGTGATTAGCTGTGGACTACGTTCGACAAAGTTGAATTGGTTTTGCATCGTTATTCAACATGGCTGATTCAATAAATGTCGAATGAAGTTGCATCAAATGTTGAATTGATTTTGGTGCCAACTTTAGTCAACGAACGAGTTTAATAGACTCAATTTCAAGTAATTTCAAGTGGCTACTCGGGCGGTTCAAAAAGCTTTTTGAAGCCTTCATTAACTCTGAAAGCTGGCCATCAAAATATCGTCAATGATAGGCACTGGATAGGTAAATTGATAACTAAACATAGTGCCAACTCTCTTCCGCTTTTGGCGGGAGACTCCCGGTTTTCAGCTGTTTCTCCCGCTTGAATTTCGGAGATTTTCTCTCATGTTCCCTTATATCTCCCGCCAATACTTCTGGGTAAATCGCGAATCTCCCACTTTTTGTTCAAGAGACTCGCTGCTTGAAACACAGCGATACTTAAAATGACATTTGCAGTCAGTTGAATCAAAATTATTAGATTTCTTGTGCAGGTGGTTTTGCAGAATCATCGCGTTATAATTTTGACTAGTTTATAATTAATGGCGTTGTAAGAATTTTGCCAACGGAGGACACCAGAGGCGGTTTTGTCGCATACTGTATTTGAGTGCTTCAAAAGGGGGGCCGCCGGCCCCATCCCCCACCCCACCCACTGGTAATGTTTAAACAAGACTATACAAAATTACAAAGAACGAAATATCTTATAAAATATTTCATTTAAGAAAGAGATCTATATCTATTTGATAACCAACAATCGGATATTGTTAATAGCTATCTTCTTTTCTAGGAAATCACAAATTGCTGTCAGTGGCAATTTCAGTTTATCGGAGCATTTCAGTTTACAAATGAAACATTTCTCGGTACCGACGTCAACATTCGTCAGACATTTTAATATTATGCACAGCGGAAATATTATAGTTTCAACTGTCAAGTGTTTAGCTAGGACTGGTTGATCATTTCTGTTTAGAGAATCTAATGAAAACACTGGCCTGATCAGATACACTTTAGATTCGTTTCGACTGAGTCCATGATGCGAACGGGAAAAGTGCAGTCTGCGTTGAGAAAGACTTCGAAACCGTCGCATTGAATTAATACTTATCTAAAGCAGAGGTAAGCTATTTAAAAAATGTTTTGCTCAATGTTCTTATGGAATTTTTAGGATTTTGGTACGTCCAAATGTTTGCAGGAGTTTAGCCCAAATGTTCTTAGCATGGCCAAAAATAAAGGGACGACTTTACCTCAGATATATTAAATTTACCTCGAAAGATAAGTAGAAACTTTACAATACATATACAAGTGTAAGCGGATCTATGCTCGTGTCTTAAAACTGAAAAATAAAGTCAGGCAATAATACATTATACCCAGGTAGTTTACTTGGAATTAGAAAATGTTCTGAAGTTGAATTCAGCCTCAGCTTTTTGCCCTTAATTTTCACCAAACCACAACTGACACATAGCAACCAAAAACAGCAATCGGAGGTATTGCAAAAGCTACTGTGGGTTGCATTGCTCAATAGTGTTTGATTCAGAGAACGCTTTGAAAACATAATTTAAAAATTAGTCGGCGCAGATTTTGAAGAGTCATGAAAACCGCATGCATGCCCAGTAAACAATTGAAGCTGAAATTCTTGGAGAAGGAAAATTTGGTTTGAACCTCTCAAGCCTCAAATAGTTAACAACTATCCCCCGAAGGGGAGGTGAATAGTGGTGGATATATCCACCAGAATGTTAGTATATTTTTCAGTCGAAATCTGAGCTTCAAAATGTTTCTATATCCTGCTTTTAAGTTACCAGTCCAAAAAGAGTCAGTAATAATAAGATTGAATTTCTAGTGAATGGCTGACAATTACTTCGAAACATGAACAGCTTATAGAAATACTTACTAAAATGTCTGGATTTTTTTGTTGTTATTGTACCGAGTGAAAAGGAGTTTTGAAAGTGAGGCGGACGAAATAAATATGTTTCTAAGATTACAGTGGTACCTCTATAAGCGGCCACCGTCCATTAAGTGGCCACTTTTCAAAATCCCAAAATAAAGTATTGTCACTCAAATACTGTATTTACATACCTCCATTCAGCGACAAGCGGCTACCTGGCTCGGTCCCGAGAGGGTGGCCGCTTAATAATAGAGGTACCACTGTATTTCATAGTTAGCTAAATTGCAATCGAATTCACAATAAATAGAAAATAATTATCTAGCTAGGTTTGTTGAAAAACCTTTCACCTGTAAGATAAACTTGGAGTATTTTCGTATGTCATCAACAGGATGGAATAGGCCTATTTCTCACGTTAAAATATTGATTGATAGTTAACAACTATCCCCCGAAGGGGAGGTGAATAGTGGTGGATATATACCGAGACGCGAAGCGTTGAGATATATATCCACCGCTAGGCACCGACCCTGAGGGGGATAGTTGTTTTAGTATATACCAAATCAGTAGAATAAAATACGGTTTTAAAAGATACAAGACGCAGTATCGCGCGCGAAAAGAGCCGCCATTTTGAGAGTTTTCTGAAAACAGTAAATAGTGTTTGATATCTACTATTTAAGGAACCAATCAGAGCGCGCGAAAATGACTATTCACTGATTGGTATATACTAATATCTAATAGTTATCAGGAAAATGGAACCCAGTATTCAATTCTGCACATCCACATTAGTAAAATTGGTTTGATGAATACTGGCGGCTGGGATATGAATTCTCAAAACTTCATTAATCTGGCTTCCTTTTTTACAGAGAAATGTATGGGCGTTCATCAATGGCAGTCCAGCCTTGTTTTCATGTTCTCGCCCATACATTCGTTTGTAAAAATAATAAGCCAGAAAGCTAATAGCAGAAGCCAGAAAACCCAGCGAGTTTTCGAGTAATTCTTCCCAAACTTCACAGTCTTATACTAAGTACGGATGTGCTGAATTAAATTTCGCCTCCTGATAACTATAAGATATAATCAGGCGCGGATCCAGAACTGTTTACAGAAACAGGTCAAATTTTTGGTATGTTTAAGTTTCATCTTTACTTAAAAAATACTCTCGTATTTGCGAAATTCCACGTGATTTTTTTTCTGAATCCGCGCCTGATAATTGCGCCATATTAACGTGACGGTTATTGGATTGCGAATTGGCCGGGTTATTTTTTAAATTTAAACATATTTTTCTTGAGTTTGTCCCAAGAGCACGCCTGGCTCATCAAGAGGGCTTATCATTACATTTTTGTAGTGACGGTACGACGAAATAAATAAATAAATAAGTAAATAAATAAATAAATTACTTGGTTATACCAGACTGAAAGTTTAGGCAAATTTGGAAAACAGACAATCGTACATAAGAATGTCTATGTAATGCAAATTTTCGTCTCCAAAGTTGGTTGCTTCTTCTACATTTACTGTATTTGCTGAGAAAATTTGAAATTTTCGTCCCATGTATTCACTACCCCTCCCCCCAAACCCCTCTGAATTTCCTGGATCTGCCCTGTTAGCACTAAAGGGCATCATGTCGAGAACGTCGCTGGAATGTTCTACAGCTCAGTTTGATATCAAGTGAAATAACATCGCAGAAAATAATAACATTGAAGAATATACGAGAAAGGAAGAATAAATGACGTATAAACGTAAGGTGCCATTACTATCGGTTTGTAAGTAATGTTTATATCGCATGAGCAGTCTTGTTGTATCAGATTTACAACACGAGCCGCTGGCAAAATTGTTCTAGATACAACACGGATGCGAATTTTGTAAACTACATTTAAAATGTTAATAGGATATTCTTAGCTTCTAGTATTCTCTGTAGAGCAGAGCAGAATACAATATAATCAATGTTGTTAAAAACTTGTAAATTTGGCAGAGAAATCCCCGTTATTTCTCTTGGAAGTGGCTATGCAAATAAGTTACAACCACTAGTGGTTGCATCAGGCTTCTAAAACTCATTAATAATTCTACAAACTTAAACAAAGAAAATCATAACCGCGAAGGAGGCTTGGATTCGCGTCCTTAAAAATCCCACTTTGCCTCGTTTCTTCAACGGCCCATTTCTCGGCGTTTGGAAATCCTGATGAAACACGCTTTCCGCCGTCCTGGTGGTTCTTATTGTGTTTCTATATACTTTTCTTTATCAATTATTCATGATTTTTTAAAAGAAAGTTATTCTTAAAAACTAAATTACCCTGCATAGCCGCTAAACTGTGAAATCGTTATAAAAACGGCACAGATGTAGGCACCGAAAAAACACACACACATAATAGCAATAAGATATCTGAGGTGACGTAGATACATATATTGTTTTTCATTATCAATCGAGGCCAAGTTCATGGGCACAATCCGGGGCCGTATCCATCCAGGTATTTCAGCCTTCACTGAAAAAGATGCCATGGATATTTTTATGGCTATGCGCCAAAGGGCCCCGGGGGGAACGGGGGACTCCGATATTTTTTGGTCGGGGATTGATCGTCGAGGATTTTCAGTTTCACCCCTTAAGGATACCAAAAAGGGCTTCGCTCAAATCATTTTTTACTTACGCAAACAAATAAGTTGTTCCCTTTCTTGAATTTGTTAGCCGCAAGAAGCCAAAAAGGTTCAATCTTCTTAGATTTGTCCTTGTACTGCCTTATTGGCTGGCTTATATCGCCGCTCAGACTCCTAAAGGGCTTTCCTTTTCACAGGTGGCTTGTGTCTCAACCTGAAATGCTGTTTAGCCACAAAGACCACATACATTAGATATTAGCAGAAATTTTAGTTTTAGAAAAATAAATACTTACAGTAAAAAGTTAAAACATACCACTGAATCTGACACAGGTATTTTCAATACTTGGCCTAAAATTTGTAAGCAATTGCTTACATGGCAGATACGCCTATTCAATCAGGAAAATCAGATTATTCTTTTGAAATCGCATAGGAGAAAATGATAAAGGTAGTCAACGATCCAATTGCCCGGGGGGCGTGTTGACGGGGTTCGTTCACTGGAAAATGTAATATTACTCCAAAGCATGTAAATTCAAATATTGCACAATACTTAACACCTTACCCATCACATGACAAATTTTGTTCAAATTTCACATTAAAAAATTAAAGCTTGTTGACCAGAGATTGAACACTAATTTGATACCGCTAGGGATCTAGAAAGCTCTCCAACAAAATTCATTTTTAAATAAATCATTTGAAAGCATTCAATTTTAAACCTATAGAGTCCAGTGCAAACACATTATCTATACTACAAAAAAAGCCTTTGATTGGCTGAGCGAAATCCAGCGGCACTTTAATGGCTTCCCTGTCTGTGAAGGAGACATCACGCTAAAATCCTTTTAGAAACATAATATATATGCATTTAATAAAGTGGTGCTGTGAGTTTGTAAAGTGACGACATTTTATCAATAACTGCTGAGATTCGATGAACAAACTCGACTGTTTTTTATCGCCTTTAGCTAAAAAAGAACGTCTGCTGAAAAGAAACGCCTTCTGTATTAAACTGTAAGTAACAAATTGAAACCACAAGAATGAAGATTTATTTTCTTATTTCATTTAAAATAATTTGGACCAAAATATGTCGACCCACAAAAAATATACGTTGAGTGAGTTATGTTTGCGGCTGGGCCAAAACTAAATGTTTACGTTTCTTCTCACCTATAAGGCAAATTAAAAATACAAGTTTCTAATTCTCGTCCCCGCCCGCGTCACCTTTTTGCGTCGCATCAAATTCACCAATTTGCTATTTGTAACCAAATGCCCATAAAGCAAGAAATGACACTGGTGCTACTTGACGTTCAACACTTTGCAAATAAACTAAAGCTTTAACTTCAGCAATATCTGACTTGCATTGGTTAATATTTGATAAATAAACTCTAAGGGAGGGTCACAAATTGGACCTAGTAGTCATCTACACCTAAATTGTCTAATAGTCTAGTCGCCAGAGGGGGTTCACGTGCACCCCCCGGAACATTTATGGGGACATATATTTTTAGAACCCTTAGGGTGTCTAGAATCTGGTTTGAGGTGTCCCCAGCTCGAAAAAGTGTCCCACGGCCACTTTTTGGGCCGATGTTTGTGTTTTAATTATATTCTTTCGTTCTTTAATGAGATTCAATAAGCCAATTTTATAGACTGTATCACTATTCAGAAAAGCTATTTAAATTCTAAAACTATACTTTTACGATCTTGGGAATACTCTGATCACATGTAGACTAGTTAAATTGCTGTCTCAGCCTTTTCCCGTCACATACGCATATCGTTTTGGTATTTCCTAATAGAAATACAAAGGCTGACAGAGTCTTAGAAAATATCTATCAGTAAGAAACATAACATGTATAAAACGGCATGTAAATTGCACATATGTGTTCAGTCTATTAATGACACTATAACAGCATAAGTGGCAAGACTGGAATGCTTTTCTTAACAGTGCTACAGTCTATAAAATTGCCTCATTGAATCTCATTAAATAACAAAAGAATATAATTAAAAAACAAAAATCGGCCCAAAAAGTGGCCGTGGGACACTTTTTGGGCCGTGGGACATCTAAAACCAGTTTTTTGATATCCTAAGGGTTCCAAAAAAGTATGTCTCGTTACTAGTTCCGGGGGGTGCACGTGAACCCCCTCTGGCGACTAGACTATAACCCGGGAGTAGTTTTTGAAACAGTAAATAATAAAAAAATGCGCCCAGCCGCTCGATTTTTCTCACAAAATTAATCCGGACGAGAACATGTTTTTTTTAACTGGGCATATTACTTATAGTGTTGTCAGTATTCTGTTATAATTGTGTTTGTAAATATTATTATTATGTTTGTATTGTGGCAGAATAGCTCTCTAAGAGGAGCCATAATAAAATGTATGTATGTATGATCTTATTTTGTCAAGAATTGAGCATCAAATACTCTTTTACAAGAATGTTAAAGCAGGTCCAAAAACAATGGAGAAAAAAATTACTTACATGTACTTTCTTACTAAAAAATGGCTTCTATGACGCAAATCACATTGAAACGTGAGCAGATTACAAATTCTTCCAAAATGATTTGTTTATTGAAACGGAAAATGAAACCTTTGGAAAACGAGAATCATGAGAAAATAAATATTTTAACTGGCTCTAGCTTGAGCTTTTGCTCTTAGGATGTTCATAAATGTTTAACCAAATGTCAGGATCTGGCGCTTCAGTGAAGGAGTGAAGTTTTGAGACTGTGGGTACCCAGTTACTCATGCGTCGTCATGAACTGCACGCGTCATAACAAAGACGCTTTTTCGCTTTTGTTGTGTGACAAAGGCGAATTGCGACAGGCATAGAAACGAGTTTATTATGTAAGACAAAAAATCGAAGAAGCAAATGGTAGAAATGTGTATTTGTTATTTTATCATCACTTATTTAACAGAAACACGATCTCACTTTATTGTCAGCATCCCCTAACCCATTATTTCATTCGGATACTAAAATCTCAAATATCCGCTATTAGTACTCCTGGTTTTCAGTAATCAGAGCGGTAAACAATATATTTAGTGGAGAACTCCCCGCGCCGAAGGCGCGGAGTGAAGCCCCATATGTATCATTTAACGTCGCATGATGAGAAAGCAACCCATCCAAGCCAAAACGGGACGTTCAGCGGTTTACGAAAACATCGCAGGCTCTTATTTACGCATGCGCACTTGCGTTAGTGTCGACCCGTGTACACAGCTAATCACAGTCCGTCCCCAAAAATACATTGATAATCACAGAGATTGTTCTGGATTCTTTAAAGAGGTAAACAGTTAGAGATGCAAGAAGACAAAAGGGACTAAACTAATAGCGAAATGGGAACATATTTGCCAACTCTCTGTTGCTGGTGTAGCCCGCGCGATGGAAGAGCGAATCTATTTTTCAACTCAATCAATTTACCGGTCATTTACAAGGCGCGTAAAATCCCAGGTTGGGTAACCATAAATTCCAGGGTGATCATTTCAAAATTCACTGAAATTCCAGGCTGGGTATCCCAAGCTGGGCTCCTCAAAATGGATACATTTGTTATATAGTCCAGTAAATGAAAAAATAGTTTTACTGAAGGTTGGACAAAAATGATAACAAAGGTTTCTCACCAGGAACATGTTTACTAGTGGCCCATTAGTACACACACAAAAAGTCCACCCGAATCCTCCCATGGCAACTTCCTTTTTTTGAGTTTTGAAAATCCTCATTTTCATGAAATCTAATAGTCCAGTCATTTTAGGCCGAAAAAGAGCTCAAAATGAAACAAAAGGTTTTTCTTCTTAATATTGTTCTTGACACTCTCTAGTATCACAGGAAGAAAATCAGATCATGCGAAAGGTAAAAATTACCGAGTTCTTTTGGCAGCTTGTTTTAACCTTTGTTGTTCGCAGCACTTAACTATTTTTCCACTGTTTCTGAATTTTATAGAGTGTAGCGCCGGCCCGGCTAATCTCTGAATGTTTCTGACTTACAAGAATGATCATTTCACTTTATTTAGTAACTCCTTGGCAATAAAAATTGCTTCAGAAGACATTTTCTGGTATTTACGGAACTCGTATTTTCAAATCCCGTACGAAGTCTATATTGAAAGCGTGAAATCACGTAAAAAATCGAAACTAAATGCCAAAAAGCTAGATATTTATTTGTGACGTGGCTAGCGATTTATAAATCAAGTCTGTGAATCAAACCATGGCCCCTGGGGCAGAGAACATGGAAGTATTTTTGATATACAAACTATAGAATATCTTCTGGTTTGGAAGGCTCAAGTGCCGGCAAACTCATGAATAACAATGGCGGTAACAATAGCGCTACAATAGACCTTTCCGATTTAGCGGAATATAGGCGGAATTGGCATATAATATTCCGCGTCTATATTCCGCGTTATCTTGTTGCGACTTCAAGTTGAAATGTTGTCTGAATTTATATCCAAATCGAAAGCTCTGTAACTGCACGTATGTACAGTCGCAATTTGTAATAAGTGTCGCAATTTGTAATACCTGTCGCAATTTGTAATAAAGTTGTTTATCCACAGTGAAGTCGGCACGGAAGAAATGTTGAGAAAAAGAATCTTTATAGTCCGGTCAAATTAGCCCGAAAAAAACCCGAACCTGGAAAAAATTGCAACATGGGAAATTTTTGGTACTAATTGTCAAAAACAATGTAGGAATAACATATCCAAATTTCGTAGAGATCCGAACGGGGGAAGTTGGTTAAATTTTTGGTTTTACCGGCGAATCAAGGGCGCCTTTTGTTTTCGGCGCCACTTAGACTTGAAAACACAGAAACTGGGAGAATGATTATAGACTGTACAGGTGAAACCGGGGAAGATTTAATAAGGTTTTTCGGTTGAAACAAATAATTTCGGAGCGATGAGTTACGGCTATGATCAGTTTATTTCTTTTAGCGTATAATATTCGAACTTTAGTGTATCACCACGCGGGAAATACAAGGATCATATGGGATTTGTCAAAACTCAGGATTATTTAGTTATTATTTCGCAGAATTGGTTATAAACAAACACAAAATTCACATCTTTGCAATCACATTGCAGTAGAAAGAAATTGCTCGATATCTTGTTCAATATCACACCGAGTTACGGCTCTATAGTCTATAGCCCTCCCTTCGAATTGTTCGCTTTCATTGTTTAAGTACCACCGAAAACAACGGGCTTTCCTTCGTGCAGACAGAAAACCCCAAATTTAACCAACTTCCCCTGAACGGATTTTCACAAAATTTGGACAAGTATTTCTCACCATATATTCCTGAGAATTTGCTGTATAAAAATCCCATGTTGCAATATTTTCCAGGTTAAACGCTAAGTTGACCGGACTATTACTTTAGCTTCGATTTTTAGATTTTAATATATTTGTGAAGCACATTGGTCTCTTAGGAAATGGGCTATATAAATAATTATTATTATTATTATTATTATCATCATCATCATCATCACCACCATCATCATTATTATTATTATTATTATTATTATTATTATTATTATTATTATTATTATTATTATTATTATTATTATTATTATTATTATTATTATTATTATTTCAAATCACTTTGAAATAATGTAAGATAACAATAACGATAACAAACAAGAGAAGAATCATGTGAAATTTCAATATTTTAAACCTAATTTAAGCAAGTTAAAAAAATTTTTGTCAACTTTTCGGCAACATAAAAAACAGGCTGGATGGATTTAATTGCCCCCTTTAAATTTAAATCAAAACCACTAACTTCATTTATCTTCTCTTTTTACGGAAATCCTTTTATCTATGATAAATTGTTCAAAGTAAGAGTTCAAAGTGGTGATTCAGTTTTGACCATTTTGTCCCTAGAGACTGAAGAACAAAACGTGGCTAAACGTGCAGGCAACAATGTCGCAGCAACAAACATATGCTTCTGAACCACGCCAGAAACATCTTTGTTGTGCAACAATGGCTCCTCCTTTAGACAATTTTTGCTACATTGTTGCCACGCGCCATGCGCGGAAAAGGCAACATTTTTCGTTGTTCACACGTTTAGCCTATTGCTGCCTCGTTGAGCAAGGGCTTATAAACCTGCAAAGCATAGGTCTGGAATGGTTTTCTTGAGATAAGCAAATTCCAACAAGTTTTCGAACTCCTACCTATTACCTCCTACCTTTTTCATCAAACAAGGCGCAGGCAAGTGCTATGTTAAAAATTGCTAAATTTCTTTTTGGTTAATGGTGCTGGTTTTGTTTTCCTGTAGCTTTTATGATATGAAGGATTTGCGCTCCCAGGCTTCGTGGGTCCAGTGTTTCCCTATCCTCACGCGCAACTGTAAACTCGGTTAGTTGCCCTTCAAAATTCCGCCAAGATTTTCTTGATAATTTGTTTTCGCCATGTGGTTTTTGCTATTAGTATTAGCTTGTTTTCTTTCTACGTTCCTGTTATAGTTTGAAATGAAAGACTTGACTTTCACGATCGTCCCAGCACGTATTATCAGTTTTACAGATTTCTTCAGTCGCGCCTTATTTTCATTTTTGAAACGAACTCAAAGCTCCCAAAATCAGCCGTTCGAAGGTTGCCTGTGAAGTATACACATTTCATTTTAGTCTAAAACGAATTTTTCGAAATGATAAATTGGTTATCGGCGCTTTTTATACAGCGGAATATAGCCGCGGAATATAGTATTTTTATTCCGCTAAATCGGAAAGGTCTAATGAGGAATTTTCAAAACTCAAAATAAGGAAGTTGCCATGTGAGGATTCGGGTGGATTTTTTCTTGTGTACTAACAGAACACTAGTAAACATGTTCCTGGTGAGAAACCTTTGTTATCATTTTTGTCCAACCTTTTCATTCAATTACTGGACTAATAAGAATAAACCATGCAGTAAGAAGTGGGGTGTGTATGATTGGAGTTTCGCTTTTAGGCATTGCCTAAATCTATATACTAATAAAACGGATCCTAGGCTCCTATTTAAATGCTCAGGTAGGATATTATTGGATTTTGTATTATACATTTACGTTTTCGATATACGCATGATAAAGTGGAATATAAGAAAAGCGAAGTGATACGATGATACACAATCTCACTTCATTGATTACTCATTTTTGCTACTAAATTGTTATCTGCCTTTGCGAGGAAAAATACGTATCGAAAAACAGATGAATTGATACAAGCACTAAAATGTAGTACTTTGTTTTAACTCGAATTTTAACGGCGAAGCTTTTGACTTCTACTCTTGTAACCGCTTTTCAAAAAGTAAGTAAAGGCGTGAAAGTGTCCGCTTCTGACTTCCTGAAAGTAAAGGCGTGAAAGTTTCCTACCTCAAAGGCCCATCACCGACCGAGAGCCTTTGCGGACCCGAAAAACAATGGATCAATTTGAAAACAAACAAAAAAACGGGGCGCAAAGGCTTCCGGTTGGTGATGGGCCTTTATAGCACAGAGCAGAGAGAAGTTTGAGAAACGCTATTTATTGCAAGGAAATTGGGGACAGAGGTTCGCACACCGGCCAAAGCACTAGAGAAACTGGATGAAGCCAATTTTGAAAATACGAGTTGATGTAGTATAATATAAACCCGTGCGAAAGAACCTGTTATATAGGCTAAGATTGCCCATACACACTCCACGTTTCCTTGTCTCCATGTTGACAATTTAAAGTGCATGAACAAATAAGAATGTGCTTGAACAAATAAGAATGACGGAAATTCTGTCTTGAAATCTTTATTGATTCACTAGATATGTGAGATCAAAGATTTATGCAAATGAAGTTTTGATGACATGCCGAGAGGTATTGTTTAAGACTCTTTAACTTGTCAATAAATCTTCCTATAACCAGCGATTTTTATACACAATGATATAGAAGCCAGATACAAGTTATTCATGCAAAAATGTGACTGGATTAATATCACACTGGCTGATATTAGCATGCATATATTTTCTACCTGTCGCCACGTACGTCATCAAATTTGCATATAACATTGATCTTACGTATCTCGTTAATTAACCAAAAAAGATATGTAAGCAAAGTTTTTGAGTCCATGTGCTCTCCTCTCGGGGGTGATATGCACTTTAAGGTGGCCCATAGCTAATTTAGTGGAAAACACAACCTAAGAGTAAATTACCGGCCACTTTTGCCTGGAAAACAAGATTTTCATATACACCTTATATACACCATATAAGTTCTTTTGTTATACTTACAATTAGTACAAGAAAACAGCCGTCACTTCGTGACGCTAGAAGACTCAGAATAACATTTTGTTTAGGCATTACATAAGGTAGGGTAAAATGTCTTAAATTTGCAAAACATTTCACAATTTTGCCGTATTTATGCATTTTTCAAAGCATCCCTTTTCTTCAGAAAACACACAGTTCTTGAGGAATCGAGATTGTAAACAGTGCTGTACGCTGATTGGCTGAAATGATCGGTATACGGGCGGTAGCTCGATTGTGAAATGTTGTGTTTTGTATGTTGTCGTACGAAAATTAGAGATTTTGAGTTATTATTGGACTCCATTTAGACTTTCTTTATTACAGCCACATTAAAAGCACATTAAACAATTACTTTATGCAGGTGTTTCTTTTGAGCTTTGTGTTTTTATAGTTTTTGAGCGGCACAACTAGTTTTTGCGAAGGCTTCTGTGGTTTTCTTTTCCAAGAAACGGTCTCGTATTCAGTTATTTCGAAACGCGTGGGCCTCAAGACAACAATTTAGTTAGTTAGTTTCTACACTTTATTTGCCTAGTAAACTTTATTTGTCTAGTAAAAGTTTTTAAATTCTAGAGCTTTCAAAAGATAGAGACTGAGGGCACAAAGCTGTTGTCAGGGAAGCCATCTCGGTGTTGTACGTGACAGCTCTCGGACAGACTGATTTAGCAAATCAGAAACGTTTGCGCAGACAACCCGATTATAGTAGTATAGATATAGTATACACAGTATGGTGTAAATAGGAGCTGATGGTCTCAAAAATTGCTCGTTTTACCCGGAAACAAGAACATTTTGCAACGAAAAACACATTTCGATCAAAGTTGAGGCGAATTTAGTCGTAAAGACAATTCATTTTAAAACCTTTATATAATTAAACAAATTCCGCTTTGATCACGACCAACTGGACCACCCTGGTGACTACCTTAACGTTTTCCGTAGGTTATAGAATTTTAATTGTAAGTCTATATATGGTTGGGTATAAAAACGAGAATTTTTGGTCTATGATAGGGTCAAGTTTTGGAGACCTTGGCGGCTTCGCTCTCGCCGATGAAATCGTCTCGGAAAACACACAAAACCGCATTAAGCTACGCAGGCTATCAGAAATGAGCAACATAATCATTTGGCTTGTTAAATAACCTTTCAACTACCAGGTAAATATAAGTGTGAAGTATTTTCGAATGATATCGAGCGGTTGGATTTGGAAATTGGAAATTTGCTAGTGAAAGGTACTAAATCGTATGTCTATAGTATAACATTCCTTAAGTCGAACTTTCCTTTGTGAACCTTTCGTTTGTCAAAGGATACCGCTTCATAATACTTTAGAATCAAAAACTTTGTTTCTTTTCAGATTGGTACGGCACGACTTAACGAGTGACTCAAAGGTTTGGCAGAAACTCTAAGTTAATATATATATATAAACGAGGTAAAGATGTATTTTACAGTCATGGTTAATGTATTAAGCGATTCAAAAGATCGTAGCAGATTAGATTAGATTAGAGGGATGATTATTGCTCCTCGGTTTGTCACCTCGAGGGGGAGGCTATGATAACAGCAACTGACGCACGCACGAGATTTGATACAAAACCAGGCAAAAGCATGCACCAACGTCAAAAATCAGTAAACAATCGAACATCATTTCAATCTCGTTCCCAGAGCCCGCGTATCTTTAAGGCCAGCGCCAAGATACGGAGCTCTGGAATAATCAAGTCATGCGACGATTTTCATTGGCTTGTCATTCCTCTCCACTGCCCATGCGCGCGATTTGAATTCGGAGGAAATCTAACAGAAAATATTTTTCACACAAGCATCACCTGTTGGGCGAAAATATATTTCCGGTATCAAATGCTGCGCTTCAAAGTCTTTCCACTTGTAGATCTATTCTTATGAATTTTCGTAAGCATTTCGTAAAATCAATTTTCCAAAACTAGCGTTATAACACGACAAAATCATGCAACAAAGTCTTGATTCTGAGGCAAATGTTCAGTTGTTGACAAAATTTGTCGCGCGCGCGCTGCTGACGAAGATCACGCCACTTTCGATGTCAAGCAGAACGCGCGCTGTTTTGCTAAAACAAAACCTACTCAAAACTTAGTGAAATATCTCAGTAATTCATGTTTTTAAAGCTGTTTTTGGCTGGTTTTATAACCACGACTGTAAAATGTGAAAAATTCCTATAACATATTGAAGAACTGTGTGATAAATCCATGATTTTAGTAGCGGTCAAGGTCAAACGCATGCGCACTGAAGAGTACCCAGATTTTGGGTATAAAAAAATTGATTATTCCAGAGCCCTGTATCTTGCCGCTGGCTCAAAGATGCACGGGCTCTGGGTACGAGATTGACATCATTTTGAACATTGGGGCATGCGCAGAAAGTTCTGTGTCACACCTCGCGCATGCGTCAATGGCTGTCACCAGAGCCCGGCTCCCCAATCTCGTACCCAGAGCCCGTGCATCTTTGAGCCAGAGGCAAGATACAGGGCTCTGGAATAATCAATTTTTTTATACCCAAAATCTGGGTACTCTTCAGTGCGCATGCGTTTGACCTTGACCGTTACTAAAATCATGGATTTATCACACAGTTCTTCAATATGTTATAGGAATTTTTCACATTTTACAGTCGTGGTTATAAAACCAGCTAAAAGTAGCTTTAAAAACATTGATTACTGAAATATTTCATTCAGTTTTGAGCAGGTTTTGTTTTTTGCAAAACAGCGTGCGTTCTGCTTGACATCGACAGTGGCGTGATCTTCGTCAGCAGCGCGCGCGCGACAAATTTTGTCAACAACTAAACATCTGCCTCAGAATCAAGACTTTTGGTTGCATGATTTGTCGTGTTATTATACATTGTATTCACTATAAGAATCAGCATGCTGATTCTTGAAGAATCAGCTAGCTGATTCTTGATCCTACGCGCGCAATGTTTCATGGGACTACAGCCCTTGAATGTTTCCCCTATTTAACAAGGCGCTTGTGTAAACGAAATTGCTTGACAGAAAAAAGTATTTTCACTGAATCAATGTATAATAAAACAATTATTGGATGAGGTTTTTGTGATTTCCAGAATAAACAATATCTCGCCAGGTGGAATCAGGCTCGGCCTTACGGCCTCGCCTGATTCCACTTGTCTCGACATTGTTTATTCTGGAAATCACAAAAACCTCATCCAATAATTGCTTATTATAACGCTAGTTTTGGAAAATTGATCTTACGAAATGCTTACGAAAATTCATAAGAATAGATCTATAAGTGGAAAGACTTTTAAGCACAGCGTTTGATACCGGAAATATGTTTTCGCCCAACAGGTGATGTTTGTGTGAAAAATATTTCCTGTTAGATTTCAAATCGCGCGCATGGGCAGTGGAGAGGAATGACGAGCCAATGAAAATCGTCGCACACGACTTGATTATTCCAGAGCTCCGTATCTTGGCGCTGGCCTAAAAGATTCGCGGGCTCTGGGAACGAGATTGCCGGCTCCCCCATTCTCGTACCCAGAGCTCCCCGGCTCCTCACTTCGCAGAGGAGGCTCTGGTGGCGGCCATTTGAGGGCCTTCGCTGATTGGCTGATTTTGATCGTTGGAGCATGCGCTGAAAGTTCTTTCTCTCTGCTGCTCTGTATTAAATCTCGCGCATGCGACAGTGGCTGTCACCAGAGCCTCCCCCGCGAGGAAACGAGCCGGTGAGCTCTGGGTTCGAGAATGGTCAGCGAATGGTCAGACATGCTGACCTACTTGAGAAAAGTGTTGGCACAATTTAGCATCTATTGTGAATTCACTCATGTTGGCGTACAAGACCTATACACTCATTTCTCCCCCCCCCCCCCCCCCCCCCACACACAATTTAGCATCTATTGTGAATTCACTTATGTTGGCGTACAAGACCTAGACAGTCATTTCTCCCCCTCCCCCCCCCCCCCCCCCCCCCCGAATCAATGTTGGTTCTTTTAGCATTAAATTGTTTCAGGGACCCCAGCCAAGTAAACAGCATTGAACAAGGAAGAAGGGGGGGTGACTCCTAAATATACAATACATTTTCCGCAGGCCCTTTTTCCGCAGGCGTTTTTGACAACAATCATGCAAGTTTTTGCCACAATTTTGTCCAAGATTGTATTTCTAGAACTCTCCTCGGTATCTATTTATACGTGCTCTAATGTAATTGTAAATTTCTTTTTATCACGTTCCATATGTAAAACAGCTGTTCCTCTCTTTGTACTTTTCTCTTGTCTTGCAAAAAGAGGCAGTTGGTATGGTTAAATGTATCTTTGACGTTAGGGAACGATAAGTTTGATCCAACGAAACATGAAAAAGTTGAACACAAATCTCAACAGATAATACAATAACTTCGCAATGATTTTCAAATCAGATGTTAGGAAATAGATAGTGGTAATGTCCTCGCGCTTTTCTTTTGTAAGCCGTTTGTAATTGATATGATTTTAAGACTGCAATAACCTCTTTCGGTTTGTACATTATGAGTATTTTTGACGACGTCAAAGTGATCAATATGAGCCAGACGGAGTCGAGAGCTTCAAAAGGGATTGCGAGATTTCTATATCGTCATCAGAGGGAAAGCCGTGCGTGCAGATGCTATCTCTTTTAGATTTCTCCCGATGTTCTTGATGGGGATATTCTGTCGTATTTCATTTTCTTTTCACAAGTCGAACTTAATTCTGTCGCGCTAAATTGACTGGGTTTATTAGCCAATAAAAAGTTATTCCGATAAAAGTGTTACGAGGTCCGTCAAAAGAAAAAGTCTCAGCCTGATTTGAAGTGCGTCGGAAGGCGAACAAAATATGTGGAATTTAGCGCGTCGTCAGCAAGGTAGATAGTGCCGTTCTTAATGCAAATCTGAGCTCGAGACAATAGCTCTACGTTTACTGCGGACAGAATTATGTTTGACGTTTCAAACTGCCCTTGTCCTTCTAGGCCGCTTAAAATTTGTCAAAATAAGATAGTTGACTAAGTTTGAAGATATTGGTCGAATTACGTTTTACAGCTCTTCGATCAGATTAGGATGAGCGAAGATTTTAGATCGCAATCCAATACTGTGGTTTAAGTGCTGCAATTTCAGGCATGGCAGATTACCAATACCTGTGTGACATTAAATTCATCAAGGCGAGTATTTTATGAGCTAAGCGCGTTACAAATACTGTATTCTGCAAATAACGACCTAATGTGTTTCATGTAAAGGACGCGAGACATGATTGTGAAATTTCGGAAATGCTTAAATGGTATTTTTCAAGGGCGTTTTTCAAAACATTAGGAACTTGGAACAAAACTGTCTCTTAACTCAGGACTGCCAAGACAACCACGCTTTCTTGCACTCTTGCCCTTAACTAGGTAAGTCTTGTTGTCACTACTGCAGTAATCGATACTGACTACACGGCGGGAAATTGTCAGTGGAGTCGAAAGAGAGAAGAAAAATTTATAACACGAAACGGAAAAAAAAGTAGCACGACATAACATACCATAACGGAAACGAAAAGAGAACAAACACATCATACAACTAGTACAGTAATATAGCATAAAATAAGATGCTGCGATTTAGTCAGGCAAACTAACACAACACAACATAACCCAGGAATCATTAGGAGCGACGATCTTTCAAATTGTAGGATTGTCCGCCAAAGGCTAAATTGTGCTATTTTTAGCATCAGATTTAATCATTGTATTTTCTACAAAATCTTAGCTACCATGCTCAGTGGCTCGGCTTTTATCGATGTAGATGGATTTCTCACTGAAAAAGACCGCGTTTTAGGTTAACAAGTTATTTGGCCCTTGATTAGAGAATACAAGGGTTTCAGTAGGAAACGAGATTCTATAAATAGAACTTCTAAAAAGTGGTAGCAGATCAACACTCTTAGTATTAATAGACTCTTGATATAACACATAACATAACAAATAACTTCCACTTTGTGCCCCCACAAATATATTCGTCATGAACACGTAAAAACGTTTACGTCAAGACAAATGAGCTTTGCCAATATATTTTTATATATTTTTTTTTTATATGAAGAACCTTTTTTAACACCAAGAAACAGCCGTTCAGGCCTCTCACTGTCAAAGACGAGGAATTTCTCGCCGTGCTTGGCTTGGGTCTAAATAGGTATGACAAGAGATGAAGAAGTGAAAGGAAAACTGAAGGTAACGGGAAAATATGATTTTTTGCTATCTTTCGATTGAGGAGTTCAACATTTGAAGAAATGTTTACTACGATTTTCACAATTCAACGGACTCTCACTTTACATTTCCGAACACCGAACTTTGTTTTGGCTTCCGTCCATTACCGTCCATCAAATCTGTGGATTCTTTTTGTGGATGTTTCCTTTGCATTTTATGGTGGAATATTTGGGTTTGAAAGCTTAGCTAAGTTATTATTAGTTCATAAAGCCTTCAAAGCCTTGTGTGAAATCACCTAGAGTTGTTTGACGAAAAGCAGTTGGTTTCTGTCTCACCCGATTGATGGCACCATAAAAAATGAACAACAATTGCAAGATTTCTACTGTTTTTTTACCGGGTGAGCCCTAAGTTACGAAACACGACCTAAGCTTCAGAAAAAAAAAATTCATAGTACCCGGTAAACCTGGACAAAAGTTGTAGGTGTAGTGCCTACAATCTTGGACAAAACATGTAGAGAAAATTACCGAAATCACTTCTTTTTTCGCTTTACTCCTGTCATTTCACCTCCCCCCTCTCCCCCGAAGCAATGTTGCAAGGAACGTGTCGAGGGATGGACGCCCTTCATAACCAACATTGACTTAGGGGGGAGGGGGGATAAACGGGGCCTTAAGTTAGGTCGAAAACTCAAAAGATAAGTGGTATTAACATTTTCTCTATCCTTTTGTCCAAGATTGTAGCTTACACCATTCGGTCAATCCCTAGCGCAACTGTTGAATGAGCTGGTACAGTCAGTCCATGAACAGATGTTGAATCAAATGCTTGTTCTTGGTTGAAAGAGTTAGTTTTGTCCCACCCCCACCTTAAGCTTTCGTATGACTGTGAAAAGCCGTATGGTCGTGCCGTGTCAAAGCGTTTTGGTTGATCAGTCAATTCGCGTGATGTGATTAGCTGAATGCGAAGGCGACAAAAGGTAATAATAACAATAATATCTCGTTTAGTCCAACCTTTCGCAGCTAAAAAGCTGAATTACAGGCGGGTCATTTACATGAACATATACAATAAATAGGTATAAATATTATTAAGGTTCCGTGTTGTGCCCGTGCAATCGGCGCCTTTTACAGGGCGCCGATCAACGAAAAATACTCCATCATTTGTAAGCCCAACCTGTGCAAATTTTGTACGGACACAAATAAAACACCTTTAAATCCTTTGTTGTGTCTGTCAGAGGAACGTTTTTGATTGGCTGACGTTATTCCCGCCACTTTTGGCGCGTGTGCGTGTAACACAGGAAGCCCACCACAGTAAATATTTTGCTGAGCTACGGACTTGAAGATTTCCGTTTCTTTTCAGAAAATTTCAGAAAGTAAATAATCTTAAACGTTAATTTTTGCCACAAAGTGACAGGTTATTTTCTGGTTCATTATTAAAGTATTAAGATTCTTTGCAAGCAAGGCACTAAGCCTGACGATTCGAACTATAAAGACAAAAAAGACAGATGGCCCACTTTGCTCCGTGTTGTTTGTTATTCGAGTGATCCCCGAAAGCAAACACCTAAAGTGTGACGTCACAAATTTGAAAAATTTCGAATTTCAGATTTTAGTCCACGGATAATAAAAGACCAACTTCGAAGAACGTTGCATGCAAAAAATGAGGTGAATCGGTTGAAACGCGACCGAGCTATGGCCCGCTGAATACATAATTTTCTTTAACAAATCACTGTATTTTGGACTCAGTTCATAACTTTATGAACTGAACCAAAATACAGTGATTTGTTAAAGAAAATTATGTATTCAGCAGGCCATATCTCGGTCGCGTTTCAACCGATTCACCTCATTTTTGGTGTGTAGCTTTCAATCGATATGCCCTTTCGAAATCAAGGAACAAATATTGCTAAATTAAAATTTTGTTTTTGTGACGTTATCACTTTAGGACTCTATTGGTAAGTAGTGCAATATTATTTTCGAAAAACAATTATTGGCAAGCTCGAGCTGTTTTAATCAAAATTCGAAACGACAACTTTAAAAGATCATGCGAACAATTATTTTACTATTTGCACTAGCTCAACATTTTGATCTTTATTGCATTTGCGTTTTGCCAGGTGCAGTGTCAAATTTGAAATATTTGCCATTAGAAGGTCAAATAATATTATCTAGCCAAAGACAATTTCCAAAGGAGGAAAACTTTTCTCTTATTTGATTGGATAAACCACAAGTACCAATCCCACATTGTTAAGTAATTACTTAATAAGCAATTATTCCAAAGCCCATGAAACGAAAGCGCGCTCAACAACCCACGCCCGGTTTTAAGTTAACCACTAGTAAACTCAACCGAAGTGTTATGCCTGGTGCACACTTGCGACATAACAACATAAGAAAAATATCACGCGAACAAAATTCAGTGCCAGTGGTTTCAAAACGTTGAAGTCGACAAAAAATAACATAAGATTGCTTTTTGGTGAAGTAATATAATGATGATCCATGGAAAATATTGATTATTTCAATTATTTTCCCATGCTTTTATCGTTGCAACATAACGTCCTTACGTCATTATGTCGCTGGTGTGCACCGGGCTTTAGTGAAACGTCACAGATTTTACTGAGTAGCATTAACACAACGAAGCGTTTCCGTAAACAGGAAGAAATACAACAAACATAATATAATACTTACAGCAGTAAAAAGTTTGGGAGTTTTCAGCAGAAATTACAATAACCTTGGCATTCAAAATCAGAAGCTCAGAGGTAAAACAAGTCGTACTATTCTACTGTAAAATTATATATTGCCACACAGTCATTCATATCTATATATTATACGCTATAATTTTTATGATAGCAAGGCTGGGCTGAAACTTATATATGTCTTTAATTTTTCAAGAATTCAAATATTTTTTATAATTTCAGCTGCAAGTGAAAAGTGAACAAAAATAAAAGCCGAATAACAAAAGGCTAGCTTTGTACAGTTAGCAAGTGAGAATCTAGTATAGTCGTTTCGTTACTGTTGAATGGCTTTCCACAATAAGGATAACTTCACCACCAAAAACTAAGAAAGAGTAAATACAAATTCATACTCAAACATAGAAAAAAAAGAAAAGCGCGACAAACAACCATCTTCAAATAAGGCTGGATGCCATCTTCAAATGAGGCTGGATGCCATCTTCAAATGAGGCTGGATGCCATCTTCAAATGAGGCTGGATGCCATCTTCAAATGAGGCTGGATGCCATCTTCAAATAAGGCTGGATGCCATCTTCAAATGAGGCTGGATGCAATCTTCAAATGAGGCTGGATGCCATCTTCAAAT
This sequence comes from Scolanthus callimorphus, assembly GCA_033964015.1. Lineage (NCBI taxonomy): Eukaryota > Metazoa > Cnidaria > Anthozoa > Actiniaria > Edwardsiidae > Scolanthus > Scolanthus callimorphus. The sequence goes on from JAWWUD010000155.1 coordinate 89,237, forward strand.
GAGGCTGGATGCCATCTTCAAATGAGGCTGGATGCCATCTTCAAATGAGGCTGGATGCCATCTTCAAATAAGGCTGGATGCCATCTTTAAATGAGGCTGGATGCCATCTTCAAATGAGGCTGGATGCCATCTTGAAATAAGGCTGGATGCCATCTTCAAATGAGGCTGGATAATCTGACAAAGGCTCCCATATTATTATTCTAAACTATTTTTACCTCCGTAGTCATTTTCACTCAGACAGGAATGTGAGCTTGCAGCCCCCTACATTTCGTCATTGCTTTCATACACCCCTCCCCTCCCCCCCGTGTCCAGAGCGCCCCCCACTTTGAAAACTGTTCCGCATTCCTGAAAAGCATGATGAGGAAATAATTAAAATAATATATATAATCATAATATTTTACATGGATCACTAGATTATGTGGTAGGTTCAACGTGAAGTTGTGTGCCGTGTAGCAAATGTGAATATGAGATGAATTGTGAAGTTATGATGAGTTGCTGTAAAGCCTCCATTAGCATCTCATCATAACTTCACAATTCATCTCATCATTAGATTACTTCACCAAAGCAATCTTATGTTAGTTTTTTGTCGACTTCGACGTTTTGAAACCATTCAATTTTGTTCGAGTGATATTTTCCTTATGTCGCAAGTGTGCACCAGGCTTTACTGACGAGAAAAAAGAAAACAATCGCATGGGCTTTCCGCAGGTTGCTTTACAGTCGAAGTAAATTGATATCGGCGCCAATTCAATGACTGCATGCGGAGTGGCAAAATAGGTTTACAGTGTGAAACGGATATAGCCGTAATATACTTGAGGGATTAATAAACATTGAGCTTTTAATTTTCCTTTTTACGAACCAATAATTGTCTTCTTCCAAGACTCAAGAAAAAGCTCTTGAATCGATCTTGAAACTCTTGTTCTCGCCATTTTCTATATATATAGGTGTGTTGATCTGCATTCCTTTGATTAAAATTTAGTTACTACTTAGCAATTAATGAATTCCGCTGAGTATGATGTCGGGAATTATTCAGATCGAGAGGGTGCTATCCATCGAGGCCGAAGGCCGAGGTTGATAACACCCCCCAGATCTGAACAATTCTCCACATCATTACGAAAGCTGAACATTAATTGTTTTATTATTAATTCAAACTTTTAATTGTTTTATTATTCATTCAAATTGAATTTCCTCGCTTTACGTGTTTGAGATAGCAGGCAGTTTGCCAGCCGGCCTACAAGTGCGTGACGTCACGCGTGCAACAATTTTCAACTTATCCGATCTTGGCATTGACGTCATCGATGGAATAAGTCGCTCGCCTTGGAAAAACATCGAGAATTCGCCGGTGGCGTTCAACCAATCAGAAGCCAAAAAATATGTTGAATGAATAATAATTATGAAAAGCCCCAGCAACTTAATAATGGAGAGGTATGAGTCTTCACTCTGTTAAATATCAGTTATTTTTTTACTGAAAATTATTAGAAATTTCCAGAGGTTCTGACGTAAGCATTTTATGAAGCCATAACCCGTTACCATGGCAGGTTGTTGTCGTGTTTCACATAGTGCTGTTAACTGGGTTTTCGTCGCGACAGAAAGCCAGTCGACGGCACTAGGCGAAACAGCGCTCGACGTGATTGGCCAAGGTGGTTTGATTGGTGGAACAGAAAAAAAATCCTAAACTCAAGGCAGTTTTTACTAAATGCGCAGCGAGAAACAAAGAAATTAGATGTAACCAAATCGTATTTGTTTTCTCTTAGACAATGACGACAACGTCACAAGCGAGCATGAATGAATCTACGGCAGCGCTGAACCCTCAAAGAAATCGTATGGGTGCCACAGCGAAGGCGACGCCGTACTTTGTCATCGGAGCAATCATTCTATCCGTCAATCTGGTTGCTATAGTAACATTCACAGGGACTAGATTTCTCAGGAAGAGACGCTCCAGTTATCTATTAAGTAATGGTCCGTGTAAGAACTACCCAAGCCAACGGCAGAGCATGTTGGAATGCAATTATTTCTATTGAAAATATCGGCGATTTCATTGGCTTAGACACAAAAAATGGTCAAATTACCATGAAAGAAAGACTTTTTTCAGGATTTATGGTAAGATATAAGCACATGTGGTACTCATATACAGGATATACGATTTTTAAAGACTTCGTATATGGGGAACCTAGCGTAAAATAGTGATTCTCTTTCCTTTGTTTTTCTTTAATCTGATTGGTCTGGAGAGTTATTATCGCCATATTTTCTCAAGCAAGTCGAAATCAATAAGTGTTTCACTTGTATTATGTTACTAGTCATGACAACTTTCTGTGGTAAACAAATGGAACACATCCTATGTGGGGAACCCTGAATGCCGTAGAACAATGGAGTTTCGGTTCCTTCTTGCATGGATGATTACTTAATCAGTTTATCCATTGCCGATTCAATTGTGGGTGTTAGTACTCTGATGATGGGATATGTGGTGATATACGATGGACACGTGAGTACGGAGTATATGGCGACTCTGGAGTCTGTTGATTTTTTTGGTGGACTAAGCTCAATATTTACCCTTGCTAGTATCTCCATGGAAAGGTTCTTCGCTGTTTTATATCCGTTTAAACATCGACAATTCAGAGGCAATTTCTACATCATTATTGGGATGATTCCTTGGTGTTTCGCTGCGTTCTCCTCAAACTTTAGACTTTTCTACCGAGAAACGCGTTTTGAGGAGTTACTTCTCATGGTTGACGACTGCGTGTTGGTTATAACACTAGCTACTGCACTGTTGACTATTGTAGTATGCTACATCTCAATAGCTTTGAAAATGAGATTCAAAAACCATATGCAGAACTGCAGTTATAAAACCCAGCGACGCATCGTGCGTGACCAAAAACTGGCTGTCACGTTATGCGGTGTCACGGTGGCGTCGCTGGTGACCTGGTGCCCTTATATGGTGACGTTTGCTGCTGGGGCGTACTTCGGCTCATGTTGTTCCATAACTCCTTTAGCCTTCTATTTGCTGTCTCTTCTGAGGTATTTGAACTCAGGAATCAACGTGTTTTTCTACATCGCTAAAATTCCCGAATTTCGCGCAGCATTTTTACTTTTGATGAGAAGTGGTGATGGATATGGCATAAAAGACAGGCTCAACACAGGAATAAGTAACAAAACATCCAGTCCACACAACAGTCCTACGGCAAGAGAAGCACGTGTGGCTGCCATGACAATAAACATGCAGAGAAGCGGGAAGCAAGAGAATAGCAGTGTACAGGTCTGATGTTTCATAAAATGCTCTCAACATTTATACTGTAAAACAAAATGTTGGTTGAAAAGCATAAGGCTGGTTCACATAATAAACACAAGCGCAGGATAAAGCTCAAGGCAAGTGTAAACCACAGCGACGCAAACGCAAGCCTAAAATAAATACAGTAAAAACCCGCATAAAAGAACAAGTGGATTAAGAACACTCAGGCTGGAATTTGGCCAAAAAGGTACCTTATACATAAGAACACATTCAGCCTGAAAATGAAAAATTTGTGTTCTTGCATAAAAAATGGCTGCCAGTTAGATTCAAGTACAGTAACCTACTGTGGTAGCGTACAGTAGAATAGACCATTGCACACAGATGTCTACAGCAGGTACTGTATGGGGATTTCCAGGGTGCATTTAGCCATGTAGCTTAATTTTCTGCCAATCATATTCTTTATTTGACTGTTGGTAGTGAATGCAGTATTTGATGTTAGGAACAATTTTAAGAACACCTTAAGAACATTTTCAGGCTGATTTTGCCGAGAAAACACCCAATGTATAAGAACAAAATCAGCCTGAATCCCCAAAACACCTGTTCTTTTATGCGGGTTTTTACTGTATTTAATTCGCCTTTGTCACGGCGCCGCCATTTTGCTTCCAGAATAACCCGGCAAAGCAGAAAAACAAGTGGGTCGAAATTCATTGCCATATCAACCAACATGGTCCTAATCGCAACAGTGAATTTTGAGGTCGCGTAGCAATGCATACGGTGGTAAAATTTCTAGTTCGTTCTTACAACTCCAAACTTACTGGGATTTTCATAAAGTTCTGCGAACTCTACACCGACCAGGGAAGTGTGAGACACCGATAGTCCAGTCATTTTACGTGAATAATAAGGCTAACCCAGAACAAATTGCAACAGTACAAATCTCAACGGATTTAGACTTTATTATACTCACTTAATAACATATCAAAAGTCGTCCAAAATCCCGATACGGCAACATCTCGAAAAAAGGGATTTATTCAAAGCAATTGGAAACAGCTTTCTTCGCCATATTGGCTTTTGTTATTAATGAGGTTTACGGCACTTAGGCTGCGTACACACTTAGTGCCCGGGCACTAGCAGTGCCCGAGTACAAGGTCTGGACCTTGTACTCGGGCACCAGTGCTATGCCCGAATTTTGGTCTGGGCACTCGAAAAACTGGACTGTTCACATTAGTGCCCGTGCTCGGGCACTGTGCCCGGGCACCAAGTGTGTACGCAGCCTTAGAGCTCTGCGCTGATAAAACTAGTTCTAGAGTGTAACGCGTTACACGTAAATAAATATTCTAACGCTTTCCTTTACATAGAAATGACCCCTTATTTAGAGTCTATTGATGTTTGCTAACCGAATCCATTATTAAGAATTATTGAGTTGTTTATGGAAACGTGTTTCAAGATTCCTAGTCAGGCACTGTATTGGACTTATGACATTGGAAATTTCTCTTCAAAGCGTAGTTTGCAAAAATAACATACCTAACAAAGTATATATAACACGAATGAGTCCATTTTAAACCACTAAAAATTTAAACACTTAGCTGGGAATACTATACAGTGTAGCGAATATCAAAAGCTTCGCAAAACTAAGTGCGGCAAGACTCATTAATAACAAAGGCCAAGATGGCCGCGAACAAAAGAAAATTATCCCATCAAGTTTTCCTAATTTTCAGGATGTTGCCGTGCTCGGATTTTGGACGACTTTTAGTATGTTCATTAGTACATCAAATCTAAAAGGGTTTTGAAGAGAAAGCTACTGTTGCAATTTGTTCCGGGTCAAAATGAAATATTACTGGACTACGACCAACAAACCACGGTTTAGCTTCAATCAATATACCAGGCAAGGTCTATGACAAGGGTTTTCTAAACTACGATCGTAGTAGCGTAGGGAGCGTAGGGACATTCCGTACATAGTTTAGAAAAAGCTACAGCGATATAAAATAGTAGCTTTCAACCGTCGCCGTTGAAATGCTTTAGGGAGCCTTTGGATCGCAGCGTAGGGAACGTAGGGAGCGTAGAGATTGCAGTGTGACTCAATGGTAGTTTTCAACCATTGCCCTCCAAATAGCGTAGTGAGCGCAGTGCTGCTCGATATAAAATGGTAGTTTTCAACCATCGCCCTCCTGACTTTCATATCGTTGTAGCTTTTTCTAAACTATGCACGGAATGCCCCTACGCTACTACGATCGTAGTTTAGAAAACCCTTGTCATAGAACTCGCCCCTCATGGACTTGATTGACGGTTTGATTGACGGAAGCCAAAACGCAGTTTGTCGTTCGGAAATTGGAGTTCGCAGAATTCTGAAAAATCGTAGTAAGTATTGGAAGGATCTTCAGTTTAATTTGTCGCGGCAGTCCTAGGCAAGAATCATAATTTAGTTATTTAATTTAGTTACATATTTATTGACTTGAGAAATCTTCTTGTCTCTAATGCTATGTATTTGTAATTTGTATTGAAGTTCTGTGATTCCGATCGACCAATGTTTTCGTGGAAATCAGTCACATACTGATATTGTTGAAATAAATTTGCGTATATAAACTGAATTCTGGTTTCTTGAAGATCCTGCTCCTTAAATAAAGTAATATCTATCTATCTATCTATCTATCTATCTATCTATAGACCTCTTACTTTGGGTGTAATTTGACAGGAGCGATTTCGCAGAAATCTTTAGCAGTCAGTGGAAAGAGCATCCCGAATTTAGTAGGTATGCCAATTAGGGACCGATCGTTTATTACGTCCACGGGGGGGCGGTGGTTTTCTAAATTTATTGAATGTTAAAATTCGCACCCCCCTCATTAAAAAGGCGATACAAAAATAACCCCCCCATAACATCGATGTTCTAAAAGCTTACCCCCCACCCTGTAACCAGATCCCCGTTTGAACTAATGGAAGACAATTTACATAAATTTCTCTTTTTGTTGCGCGCGAAGCGCGCCCTAATTTTTATGCATGATATGAACGCATTTCACCAAACCTCAAAGAAAATGTAGATGAACATACCATTTGCTGTGTATAGTAACAAGATCGCAAATGACGTGCGTAAAGCAGGGTCAAAATGACGAATCTCTATCCTCGTAAAGTGGAACTCACGCTTGCCTAATAATTAGGCCTTCTTTTTTCAACTGAGACAGCTCCGGTGCTTATTACTGCAAAGCGTCTTTTTGGAGAGAGTTAGTTTTTTTCTCCTGGCTAAGATGTATTTTCTTGTAATGACATTCGTAGCCATTCCATTGCGCACGTACTCAAAAACCCTATTTTGTACATTCCGTTGCGCGCGAAGCGCGCCGAAATTGGCGTGCTTGCTATATGGCGTAGCGCTGTATGCCGCGACGCGATAGCTTGTACATATTATTATTTAGTTTGAACCACAGTGTCCCTGAAAAAATTACCCCCTCTTTTGAGAGAGGGTGCAAAAAAATTACCCCCCAAAAATCTATGTCTTCTAAATTTTTACCCCCACCCAAATTCCACCGCCCCCCCCCCCCCCCCCCCCCCCCCGTAGACGTTATAAACGATCGGTCCCTTAATAGCACAGTTAAAACTAGTGAAGATATGATCCCGACAAGTTCAAAGATATTACATTGGTTTTATGATTTGTATTTGTGCCTCTTTACCTTGGGCGTAATGTTGTCCACTTTCAGATCACGTGGCTGTCTCTTTGCTTTGAATTTGTAGAACCACCCAGTCTTGAATCACTTTTGTTTCGGTCCAAGCTTTGTTTTTGTTCCCCAATAAAATCCTAAATATCGAACCTACAAAAAATCGCTGGCACACTTTTATGGAGTCCACCTTATATAGTGTCATTCATTATGATATAAAATTAAGCATTAGAGCACAGCTTTCTATGAGTTTATCGGTGAATAGAGCACGCGTGGGATGTTGGGAGGCACGAGAACGTTGTAAAATCACGAGCCGCAGGCGAGACATCGTTCTCAATCGGGGCACCAGCAGGGGCGTAGCCAGGGGGGGTCCAGGGGTTCCAGAACCCCCCTCTCCCGCAGCGCATCCCCCTCGCCTCTGTTCTGGACCGACTTACTACTAAAATTGTAAATATTTAATAGACAACAAATAAAAGCTCCAATAAAATGTAGCAAACTTCTTCAAACGCTAGTTTTTCCCCGAGATCTATGTGGAGTTTTTTATGTTTTGAATTTTGGAACCCCCCCTCTCATAAGTGCTGGCTACGCCCCTGACCAGGCATCTTAGGCCTAGTACATACGCCGCTCTTATCATGAGCCGATCCAGCATGTTGCCGTGAAATACGCGAAAATCGGGGCATTTAAATGGATTCTACATTACCGGTGTGATTTAGAATAGTCTAGGTGACAGGCAGACCAGAGATGGACGAACAATATTGTTTATCGATATTTTGCAATTGGATCGGCTCATGATAAGAGCGGCGTATGTACTAGGCCTTACAGATCTTACAGCTGTTTACAGATATTTTAAGTAAACGTTGTCTTTTTGTTTTCCAACACATTAGTAGATTCCCTCTTTCTCCCATAACGTTTCTTCCGACCTAACGTTGGGTTTGTCTTTTTTTGTGAGCGCTTGTCCACAACTTTAGGTATGGTTTTTTTTGGAAAAGGTACATGATCAAAAAATGATTTTCAATTCTCGTTTGGTAAGCTCTAGTCCGTCATGCAGAATTCAGTAGAACCACTCAGCTATCATATGGCTTGACATGCAATTTCCGGCGTACGGGCCCATATATATGGTATTTTGCGTCCCGGATGAAGATTGTTCTGTGTTTTGCGCAATTCTTGTACACTAGTTGTTTTTTTTTTTTGCTTCAAAGTTTTCGCTGCTTAAGTTACTGCAAAATGTGCAGCCGAAATATAAAAAATTCACGCAAAATCTAAAAAACCTTAAATACTGAAGAAGGAAGACAAAACATAACGCGTGGCGCGCGCGATGAGAGAAAAAAAAAACACAAAGGCCGGAAATTGGACAAAATAAAATTCAAATATAAATGAGCCATATAATAAACTAATTATTAACTTCACTTCCTCGGTCTGTACAGGAAATATCAGACCTCGAACTTTTTGTAAAGACCTCGCTATCGCTCGGTCCGTACTGCAAGACCTCGGTCTGATATTTCCCGTACCAGACCTCGCTTGGTTAATAATCACTTAATAGCTTCCGCTGTCAAAGTTCCAAGTTTGAGCCTGTTCAGCCTGGTAAGAAATAAAAAACCATTTCGATCCGCGCGATAACACAAGAAAATTCCGAATTTGTATGATCCAACAACTAGATGACTATTTTGCTCTTTTCTTGTGGGTTGACTCAGTGCAATCATTACACCAAAATTGGACACTATCCCTTTAATGGATCTGGAAGCGACAGCGGATACCAGAGTTTAGTTCCCCTAATGAAAATGCATTAGACAAAGTGTTCAATTTATATATCTAACTTTTTATTTCGATTTATTGCTCTATAAATAATTTGCCACAATATAAAAGTTTCCGCCTTAGGACAGACATCGCTTTCAGGAGGACAGGAAAATTGAGACGAAGCGGCCGTCTTACAAGGGAGCTCTTAAAATAAAACTTCGCGCATTATAACGTAAGGCAAGTATAATGCATTCGTTTTTTATCGAGCATGGTGACCCATTAGGCAGAATTTTACGCACCTTTGTAAAAAAAAATCGGTACTTTGAAATCCACTTATCTAATGCCTTATTGTCAAAACAAATCTTCAGTTTAGAAGAAAAATTCGACATATTCCTTTGAAATCCCTGTGGCGGGTAATGCATTGTTGATGTTCTCAAATTTGACGTGAATCAAAAGGAAACTAAGACCTAGGGCATACGTCGAATCTCACTCGCATCGAATCTATTACATAATTGCTTCGAGGGAGACTCGACTTAACTTAATTTTGCAGCAAACGTCAAATGCATTATACAAAAGACGCTTCATTTGATCCCGGGAATAAATTACAAGCACGCTTTCTCCTGCACATTTTGGTCGCATTAAAGTCGTATTATCCGAGTTGGCCCCTCGAATTCAAGTCGGAGTCGAACCAATAAATTAGAGTCGAACTAGTTTGCACCAACGTCGCATTACCTATTTCAGGATAAATAGGTCCGATATTCGACGTATGCCCTATCCCCTAGGCCTAAGACTTAGCTAGCTATTGTCAGCCAAATTGTTCAGGCTGTTCCCTCTTGAGACCTCTGGACGTTCCACCTGCTCAACGCATTCATTGTTGTACCTCCCTAGTTACTGTTGTTACGTCGGACAAGTCAAATTATTATTCATTGTACTCAGTAATCGTTTTCTAATTGGCCCAAAGTCTACGGGCAATTCTGGCAGTTTGCAAACGCCTGTAATATTTTCAGCGGGAACAGTTGTCTGTAGTGGTTATTGGACCGAGCCCGCGCTATTTTCAGCGGAGACAGTTGTCTGTACAGGTTATTGGACCGAGCCTTCTCAGTGCAATCATTACACCAAAATGGGACACTATCCCTTTAATGGATCTGGAAGCGACAGCGGATACCAGAGTTTAGTTCCCCTAATGAAAATGCATTAGACAAAGTGTTCAATTTATATATCTAACTTTTATTTCGATTTATTGCTCTATAAATAATTTGCCACAATATAAAAGTTTCCGCCTTAGGACATCGCTTTCAGAAGGACAGGAAAATTGAGACGAAGCGGCCGTCTTACAAGGGAGCTCTTAAAATAAAACTTCGCGCATTATAACGTAAGGCAAGTATAATGCATTCGTTTTTTATCGAGCATGGTGACCCATTAGGCAGAATTTTACGCACCTTTGTAAAAAAAACGATACTTTGAAATCAATACCTTATTGTCAAAAACAAATCTTCAGTTTAGAAGAAAATCGAGATATTCCTTAGAAATCCCTATTGTTGATGTTCTCAAATTTGACGTGAATCAAAGCTGAGCTTAGGAAACTAAAACCTAGGGCATACGTCGAATCTCACTCGCATCGAATCTATTACATAATTGCTTCGAGGGAGACTCGACTTAACTTAATTTTGCAGCAAACGTCAAATGCATTATACAATACACGCTTCATTTGATCCCGGGAATAAATTACAAGCACGCTTTCCCTGCACATTTTGGTCGCACTAAAGTCATATTATCCGAGTTGGCCCCTCGAATTCGAGTCGGAGTCGAACCAATAAATTAGAGTCGAACTAATTTACACCAATGTCGCATTATACATGTACCTATTTCAGGATAAATAGCTCCGATATTCGACGTATGCCCTATCCCCTAGGCCTAAGACTTAGCTAGCTATTGTCAGCCAAATTGTTCAGGCTGTTCCCTCTTGAGACCTCTGGACGTTCCACCTGCTCAACGCATTCATTGTTGTACCTCCCTAGTTACTGTTGTTACGTCGGACAAGTCAAATTATTATTCATTGTACTCAGTAATCGTTTTCTGATTGGCCCAAAGTCTACGGGCAATTCTGGCAGTTTGCAAACGCCTGTAATATTTTCAGCGGGAACAGTTGTCTGTAGTGGTTATTGGACCGAGCCCGCGCTATTTTTAGCGGAGACAGTTGTCTGTACAGGTTATTGGACCGAGCCTTCAAGTTATTTCAGCGGTATTTTGTGTGAAATTACAAATGCGCGGCAAATTTTGTGTTTTGTATCTTTGAATCTTTTCTTTTCACGATAGCTGCGGCTAAAATATTGGTATATTTGTGCTGTATTGGAACTTTGAATACATTTTTGTCGTTTTATTTTTTTACTGAGAACATTTATTACATTTGTGTCAGACAATGAATAATAAAACAATTATTGGATTCGGTTTAATTTCGCATGTCATCGATAATTAATAAGTCCTCGGTTTGTGTTATCTGCCGAAGTGTTTCTTCTCCTACCCTGGATCGTATTACGAGTGCGATCCTTCTGAATGGAATCGAATTTCAGAGGAATTATTTATTTGAGTTTCAGAATCTGTACGAAGCGCAATTGATCAAGCGAACACGGGATCCGTCTATTTCAGCATAACTTGCTGCAGCAATAGGCTTTAAAAGATTCTTTCGAGCTAGTGTTCTACTGAACTCAAGATCTTCCATCTCATTTACTTGTTTTTGACAATATAGGTACAATTTTGGAAGAGATTGTCTGTGACAGCAGTAAGTTTCAAAGCAAACTCCACAGGTATAAATAAACTGCAATTCGAAACGCAACTTGATATCACAACTCATTTAAAAGTCACTTTTCCCCTAAGGGGAGATGTAAAGTGCTGGGTATATACCTAATTCAAAAAAAGGTTGCTTTGGTGTTTGTTCTTTGGTCTTTCAATTATAGCGCGAAACAAAGGAATTCTTTGCTTCAGTGATCACGAAACAAGGCGTTCAATGACCAAAGCAACCTTTTCTGAATTAGGTGTATACCGAGACGCGAAACGAGGCATATCTTGCCACTGTTTGTCGACCCAGAGGGAATAGCAGGAATAGTTATTTTAGTAATCACCAAATGAAATGGATAACAAATGAAATGATTGCCAATATTACCTAGAAACGTTTGCGATTGACAACGAAGCTCGAGCGCGACGCAAAAAAGTGACTATACTCAGATATTCCGAGTTTTATGAACCAATCAGAACGCGCGGAATTCGATATCTATCGATTTGGTGAATACTAAAAAGTTATTTTATTTTAACTTTTTTCTGTCACTGTTTCTAGATATTAATAACATGCAAGTGAAATGGAACATCACCACAAATCTTTCCCAGTCTAGCCACGACCAAATCCCGGACCAACAAACAATGGCCGTAACTTTCTTCATGGTAGGAGCTGCCATCCTATTGGCCAATCTGGTTTCTATAGCAACCTTCAATTCCTCCAATCATATGCGAAAACAGCGTTCCAGCTATCTTCTTATCGCTTTGTCATATACAGACTTTCTTGTAGGTGTAAACACACTTATGGTTGCTTGGCTTTATCTGAAATATCCGAGGATGGATGACCGGTTTTTAACCGTGACCGAATACGTAGATGTCCTTAGCGGGACAGCCTCCATAGTCACTTTGGCCGCCATTGCTATCGAGCGGTTCTATGCTATTGTGATTCCTTTTTATCATCGAGGAATCAGCATCAAATTTACAGAATTCTCGCTGCAGCTCCGTGGATTTTAGGAATACTATGCGCTACGTTTTCTCAGACTTACAGAGGAACAAGCTACGAGGACTTACTTCTGGTTATCGACGATTGCATCCTAGTTGGGATACTATCGATTGCTTTGGTGATCATAACAATTTGCTATGTATCAATTATTGTCAAGATAAGACATCGAAAAGCCCTTAAAATGCAGGCTCGCTGCAGACTATTGCGTGACCAGAGGCTAGCCATCACGCTCGCACTTGTCGCACTGGTTTCTTTTGTGTCTTGGTGTCCGTATACAATATACTTCTCTATCATCTATTTTTGTCAAAGCTATAAATTGTCAAATGTAACGGTATACCTGCTACGAGTTTTAAAATTTCTCAACTCTGCTGTCAATGTGATGTTCTATGTGACAAAAATGCCTGAATTTCGCGCGGCATTTTTTGATTTTATTTTAAGAAGAACGCGCCGAACTGGGAGATTAAACACCGAGAGTCGAAAACTAAACGCAAATACAAAACCACTAGCCAATCAGGAGTGGAAGCCATTCAACAACGAACCAGTCAGGAGTGGAAGCCATTCAACAACAAACCAATCAGGACGCGAAGTAAGTCAGACTTACGTTTAGTCTATGACGTGAGCAATGGCGCGTTTTGATTTAGTTCGCAATTTGATTGGTTAAAAGAAGAAAGACTTTGCTCTGGACCAATAGAAACGCTGACTAAACGCAAGTCTGGCTTACTTTCGGCGGTCATCTGGAATGTTCTATGGGAAAAAAATGTAAATTCCACTTTGTAATTTACGATTAATAAACAATAAAGTGAGACGCCTTACAAGGTGAAAAAAAAGAATCTCAAAAATCGTTTCAAAATGCCCAAGCGTTGGGGATGCACTCAAAACAACGCGCACTTCTCAGGAATGCAGTTTTAGTTTTCGTTTCTTATTTCCAAAAATCCCATTTTTAAAGGGAGCCCCCATGATACGTGCATGCTCCAACAGCAATCACTGACCATAGTTAGTTACTAACTATGCACTGACTTATCAATCAGCAAAACTAATAAGGCCATCCTATCAGATAACTAATTAAGAATATGTAAAGCTTAAATGCATGGTAGGATGGATTGAGAAGTAGCGAGATTATACTCTATTTGTTTTGCGAGGTTTTTAGCCTTCGTTGGCCATCGTTAAGGGACGATACTTGTTTGATTTGAGAGATGCGCAGAACAGCTGCGCAGTTGCGTGACGCTCCCTTTAAGTGTAACTTTCTCGCGAAATAAATAGGATGGATCCAATAGGATCCAATAGGATGCAAGTAAGTAAATAGGGCAAAGCAGACAAAACAGGAGCCGACAGATACCGACGTTTCGGATTTTACTCTTCATCAGGGCGGCCACTCGAAATAATTACGCGAAATAATTAACGTAAGCCTGGTAAGGTAAGCCTGTCATCGAGCAACACATCTATGCAATGAACTGAGATACCTCTAATACGTGCTTCGAGAAAATAGGCCTTGAATGAGATCCTGCATAGCCAGGGGAGGGGGGGGAGGGAGGGGGGGGGGGGGAGCGTCTACGCGAAAGCAAACTCGCTAGATCCTGGATGAAATCTTGGCTTAATTCTGGCTTCTGAATTCTGCATGGCTATACACATGAAAAAGGTCTAAATTGTGATACATCGATGCGCTAGCCAGAGCGGGAAAATCAGTCACTGATCCTCATGCCTCAGGTTCGCCTAGTGCAGTAGTCACTGGCTTCCCCTGCGTGACATGTCGCGACAAAAGCCAATCAACTGCACTAGGTGAGACTGGGCAAGGATCTGATTGGCCCACACGGTTAGATTGACTGTGCAGTCACTTGGCTTCCCTTTCGTGACATGTCGTGACAAAAGCCAATCAACTGCACTAGTTGAGACTGGGAAAGGATTTGATTGGCTACCCATGAAACCCAATAGCTTGCCAAACGCACACTCGACCTTTTGAATGCAATCGGTTGTATGTTATGCACCTGTCCGACCAAGCAAAACAATATGAGAAGTCACGATTAATGCCATTTCGTTCGAGCGCGGGAAAAATTTTCCCCCGGGGGGCATATCAATGAATCATTGTCGTTTTTGCCGACATGCTGAGTGCAGTTGGGAGTACTTAGTCGAGTCGCGCGCGGGCTATTTTAGCGTGGTTACCAAGCCAAAACCAATGGCGGACAGAGGAGAGATCGAGAACTCGAGTCTCTGTAATTCCTGCAAGTTTTCAGTCAAAATCTTGCCGTTTTCTTGCTACATTTGCCGAAATTCGTATCAAAAGAGGATCTTCTGTCACTTCATTATAAGGTAAATGATTCCAAATATGGTTTTGGCCGTACAGGGATTGTTTGATATGCAAACTCAGGGAGGCAAACGTTTGCTTCGCGCGAACGAAACAACATAAAATTTCTCAAATTCACGAGCCTGCATCTCGACCAATTGACAACATTTTGTCCTAAAACTTGGCAAATTTACTAATTTACCATGCAGGTGCTCTCTTTTCAGTTATGTGGATGGATTTTCATCAACGTGCAGATTTTCATCTTTAAAAAAGATCAAGAAACCGTGAAAGGATCTATTCTAAAACCTTTTTTCTCTCTTTACTGGCTAATAAATAGAGGATATTACACGGTGGCGCGAAGATATGAGTTTTATTTTCGAGTGGCAAGAACAATATTTTACGAATGAGCGCAGCGAATGAGTAAAATATTGTTTTTGACACGAGAAAATAAAACTCATATCTTCAAGCCACCGTGTAATTTTCTTTTTATTATATAGACAAACCAGAAAAAAGTATTCCAAATTGATTTCCAAGCACTTTTGTTTTGACCGATATCCTCACTAGTGAGGATATGGAAAATATGTCACTGAGGACCGGATGTAGCTTCGTATGAGATCTACGAGTGGCTTATTTCCCAGTAAAACACTCGTGTCTATATAATAAGAGTACTTATTATATGGATGCCAGTGTTTTACCGGAAACTAAAACACTCGTATTTTCCATATCTTCACTAGTGAAAATATGAAAAATTAAGTTATGTACCGAATGTCCCGGATGTGCACGTTTGCAGTGTTGTTTTCCTGACTTCGTCTGCAGTGAAATCTCGCTCGCTCGGTCACACGAGTTTTAAGCCACAAAACTTTTGTTCTAGTTCTAAAGAGAAAAACCTCATTTCAACTATGGCAGAGAAAGCTACAGCAACACAAAAAGGGAAATTAGTTCTTAACGACACTGGGAATCAGAAAGATCGAGGAAGCATTTCACAAATAAACACTTTCGACTTTACCAAGTGAGTTGTTCAATTTGTAATATTTTGCCGCTATGCCAATTCTAATCCATATAATAAAAAGAACATTACACGGTGGCTTGAAGATATGGAGATACGCATAGCCCGCTACTTTGTTTGCCTTGTTACAATGTTCTCATAGCTGAGGTTTAGTCTCATTTTTCTCCTCTGTTCTGCACTGATGAGCCCACAAATGGCGAACCAGTACTGTCTGCAGATTCATGTATATGTCATGTATATGTTTTTAATTGGTATACCTTTTTCCGTTTCTTTTTTCAAACCAAAACTTCTTCGGTTTTAGCTAAATTTCACATAAACGTCTCCAACTAGAGAATGGGAAGTAATTTCAAAAATCGTTCACTCTGATCATCTGAAAATTTAAATGTTGTTCAATTATAGTGCCTCTCTGTTTTTGTTCACTACAGCTATTAACGTAATCTGTTAATGGACAGAGGCAAGAAAAACAGAGATCTAGTAGAGTGCAAGCTGTTAAACCACTAATGCCCCGCACACTAGTGACAACACGACATAAGGACGTTATGTTGCAACGAAAAAGCATGGGAAAATAATTGAGATAACAATATATTCCATGGATCATCATTAGATTACTTCACCAAAGCAATTTATGTTAGTTGTGGACTTCAAACGTTTCGAAACCACAGAATTTTGTTCGCGTGATATTTTCCTTACGTCGTTATGTCACAAGTGTGCACCACAAAATAGTACAATTTAGTTTTACTAATTGTTCATACTGATACTGCTGGTACTCTATGTATTAAGCAGGGATAAAATGGGAGTTGACTATGATTCACTACGTACTCTCATGGGGTCGAGATCAAACAATAAATAGTCTCAGGAACTGTCATGTTCAAAGTGAATGATAGCTGAGTTTGAGAAAGTTCAAGGGAGTCACCGATTAAAGCGGGACTGTCACGGTACGCGCATGCTCGAGCAAAGACCGCCGATCCCATAACTATCATTCAAAACGGGGATTCCCTGTTTAAATAAAATAAATAAAATAAATATAGATATAAATATAGATATAGCATTACACCGTAGTTTCAATGCTTTACATTTCAGTGCTTTACATTAACGGATAACTCATCCTATAGAACCAGCTTTTATAAACATGAGTGTGTGTTAGCATTGTGAGTTCTGTGACACTGAGGTTGGGCAACTTCCGACGGTCCTCGTGGTTCTTTAACGTCCCTCTGGTTCCGGTTAGTGTAGTGTATGTGAGAGACGGGGCCTACGGTTTAACGTCCTTGTCCGAGAAGACGCAATATAAACCAATCACGGGACACTTCGTTTTCGCGGGAAAGTACCCACGCCCCGCGCGACGTCGCCTCAGGGAAAACATAGTTTGGAGTTCATTCGTCACCCCGCGCGACGTCGCCTCAGGGAAAACATAGTTTGGAGTTCATTCGTCAGGAGGCGACATTATGGTAAGTTTTTAGCGGAACTCCCCGTGCCGAAGGCACGGAGTGGAGCCCCATACGTATCATTCAACGTCACATGAGAAAGCAACCCATCCAAGCCAAAACGATACGTTCAGCGGCTTACGAAAACATCGCGGGCTCTTATTGACGCATGCGCACTTGCGTTTTTGGCGACCCGTGTACACAGCCAATCACAGTCCGTCTTGGCTCACTGAGCGCGCGCGTCATTTTGTCCTCCAGCACATCGCGCCGCGCGGTGCTTTGACGCGGTGCTTGGCAGAGGACACGGACCGGAAGTCGCTCCTTCATTTTCCCGCCGAAAAAACTCACAAAACACGCGCCCGCGTCGGCTCACTCGAATTTTTGTTGAGTCAAACTGAGACAAACTCGTGGGTGCGAACCACGCCAAATTTGCTCAAAAGAATTCTCTAATGATTGTCAAAATACTTCGGATTTATTCCTTCGCCGAAATTTCATAATGTTGTTTAGTCATTTTGGAGAAACTATGAGGGAGTTGCAAAAGATTCAAAGGCTAGATTGCAGAATACCCGGCCCATGGCGAAGCAAGACTTCGGCGTTCTTCTGAAGAAAAACAACAGTTTCTTTCGTAAAAGCTGCAAACGACGTGTTCTTCGAATAATCATATGAGATCTACGAACAGGGAGCCAGAACTGGATTGATTGACAATAACAGAAAATTGCAATGGTTTTAGCCGAATAATATATTTAGGAAAATTAGCTTCATGCAAAAGCTTGCCAAGTAAGAATGAATTCAACTCAAACGACGGAGACTTTCGGAGGAAAGAAACGACTTCACTATCAGTTATCGGTAAGCACAAAGCTTGAAATTGCTTCTTATGCTATTTAAATTTTTAGCTTCCAAGTTATTGCATTCCTGATGAGAAAATTCTGACTTTACATGTAACTTTTACGTTTTGCTGCTTTAGTTGGCTCCCTCGAGGTTTCTTTTTCTCCGGCTAAACTCGAATTATAGTTTTGAGTAATCTTTACTGATATTCTAGCCTTGATTTTCCTTTGTCACATGTTAGATTTAGTTAGTACAATGAGACAAATACTAAGTCAAGTATTCTTTGTTTTGGATTTCGCTGAAAATCTTATTTTTCATTTCAAGGAGATTATCTTTTGCCGGTCGTGAACTGCGACTCGTTAGCATATCAGAACGCGCTAATACTATCATTGCCATATAATGGTAACATGAATTTTCTTGATTTAAACTGTAAAGGTGAGCTCCCTGTGAGTAAGACGTGGGGTGTGTATGATTGGAGTTCCGCTTTTAGGCATTGCCTAAATCTATATATTAGGGTTTTTTAGGCAAATGAGCTGCAAAATCGTTGTCTGAGGTGAAGATACCGTAACCCTTGAACAATTTCCATGTCTCGTGGACCCTTTTCGATATCCAGATCCTGCTTTTATTGTGTTCCCAAGCCATTTTGGCGTAAGGACGACCTCGATTAGGCCTTTCTTGTTGGGCAGCCATCAGTGAAAATGACGCTCGAGTCTCATTCAATTTAAAACGGCAAACAATATTGCATCGACTCCAAATTTGGTCACGATACTAAGGAGATCTCAGGAGAGAATACCCGTTAAGAATTAAGGGTAGATGGACCCCGAAACAACAAGATTTGAACGGATTCTACCAGCGTAATTCCTCCCTCTCACAGCCATCGTTCCGGCCCGGACCAAAGTGATCAAAATTCGCACATCCGCGTACCGTGGAAGTCCCGCTTTAAGTGTCATCGACTATCATTCGCGCGATCGAACGGTTAAAACTAATATCAACCATCCTTAACACTTTTTCAAACTTTTGAACAAATGTTCAAAGTTTGATAGAGTCGATGATAGTGCACGATAGTTTGAGATCAAACATGCTTTGTCACCGCCTGTCATAACCGTTTCACAATTTTCCTTCATGTAAGCTACGAAGTGTCGTTTCAATGGACACCATTCATCAACCGGATCCTAGAAAACACGTAATTGAAATCTTTTTAACAACTACCCGGGGTCCATTGAAATGTTGATCATATATCGGCTAACCGGGAAACGCCAACCGGGAAACAATATGCATATAATTAAAAAATACACCTATTTTTTAAACGGTTGCACCGTCACAACTCGCTGTTGAAGCCCGCGATGTGTCATGGGAGCAAATAGGAATACCAAAACAAAATCATGGCTGCTGGTTTTTAGGATAAATAACCGTAATTATCATCCTGTTTATGTCAAATGACTGCACAATACATAGTACGCAAGACATTTTTTAACTGGATTAATGCGAGAATTTTGTTCTTCTTAGACCCCGTTCACACGAGACCGCTACAAAACCGGACCGGTGCAATTCTGGTACGGTACCGGTACCGTCGCGCATTCACACGGGACCTGCGGTACCGGATCGATTTTGGCACGACTAGGCGTGCACGTTCCCGTGTGAACACTGTTGCAAAACGTGCCAGAATTGTACCGGTACCGTATGAACAGGCGGTACCGTGCCAGAATTGTACCGGTCCGGTTTTGTACCGGTCTCGTGTGAACTGGGTATTAGTTTCTCTCATGACGCACTGCGGGTTACAACTAAGACAGAATAATTTATCAAGCTAAATTAAGCAACGAAAATCATAAGCATGGAGGAGATTGGAGAACGCGGACGTAATTTGCATAGAATTTTGAGATTTTATTTCTTCTTTTTTCTCGACATTAAATCATTCGTTTGAGAAGTAATATCAAACACTAGATAGAGTTTTTCATCAGGATTTCAAAAACCTCGAAGTCGGTTAAAACACTCGCCTTTGTAACCCACTTCTCAGTATTTGGAATCCTGTTGAAACACGCTCTCTAGTGTTTGATATATGACTTCAGGCAGGTGTATATACCTTGAGTAGAAAAGCATTAGGCACGGCTGGCATCAGCTATTAGCCGTAAATAGAGAGAATGTTATTACTCTTTTCAAAAGCCACTCGGCTTATAACTTTGCCACTGACAGGTAACTTAAGTCATTGAACCTTTCAAGTGATGCTGAAGAAACAGTAGCTGCTAAAAATTGGAGGAAGGACCAAGCTGGAGACCACTCTCGCAGGAAATCAGTGAATTCTCGACAAAGCAAAGGTGAGTAAAAATACCTTTTCGAGAATAAGGATTCGAGGCTAAAATCGGTTATCCTTGTGGCGAGCTAGCAATAGCAATAACTTTAAAATATATATTCGGAAAGAAAAATAAAACAAGACCCTTAGGTCAAAACAAGTTTGCAGCTAAGCTTTTCGGATTAGTTTTTGCACCCGTCATTTCTTATCTATTCTTTCTCGCAGAAAAAAAAAAAGATTTTCAAAGTACTGAACAGGGCAAAAATAAAAGACCCCGTTATATATGCAAGTTATTCGCAACCGAAATGCAGCTTAACCTTTTCGATTATGCGCCCGCTATCTATTTATTATTTATTTTTCTCTCGGAAAAATATGTTTTTTCAGTAGGGCGTGCGAAAATGCAAGCGAAAGCCTTTTCTTTCTTTCATCAGACGTTTATATTTCACTAAACATTTCAAATTCATTGACCCTGTATGGCCTTGAGATTGGAAAGTGATTTTAGCAATAAAAAGGGGCGTTATTCTCCTCGAGCAAAAATACACGCTTGATGAAGAACCATCGGTAGTCCTTACATTGGTAGTTTTCTTCCTAAACCAAAGTGCAAACATCTACTTCTCCGGTTTTGAAAGTAACATGTTTTATCGCCTGGAAACAGGATATGTGTTGACACTTGTTCACTTAAACTATTTCCTTTCACACTTAAATGCATAAAATTCCAAGAGCCATTCAGAACCTTATTAAAGCGTTTTTTAAGTTTATCTTTTTCTGCTGATCACGAATTTTCTTGTCAAGATAGTCAAGGTCTGACATTGAATTCAACTTGAGTTTCCCAGACGGTAAACATGATACGCCATAGCCACTTCTGCCGCTTAATCGACCACAAATAGTGTGTCTTGTGCACGTAATCGCTTTTTAAAGGTGTGTGTTTCACTTGACCGGGCCATCTGCTAGTTACTAAGGTAATCTAAATATTCAGACGAATATAAAGTTATGAATACCGTAGTATCTTTACAACCAAAGTTGCTGTTTCGCGCTGGAAATTTTCAAGTCAGACCATCCGAAGCCAATCACGTCCTTGCCCTGTTCACCCTAGAACACTTAACTGGCTTTCTGTTTACGAGAAGCCAGTAGAGTGCAATAGGCGGAGCAAGGGAAGGACCTGATTCGCTTAGAAGGTTTGACTTGCGCAAGTGAAAAAAAATCTAACTTAAAGCGACGTTTGCACAGCGCGACACGACACGACAGCATAGCAACATACCAAGTCGGAGAAAGCATCCATTTCCAGAGCAATTGAGTTGATAAATCAAATATAAAACTTTGTTTAGATGTTGATTTAGAGCCTTCTACACGTAATTGGTCTCCATTCTACTATCGAACAAATATATAACATAGGAGTGGCTGACACAGGCTCTTTAACCTGAAATGGCGGGGAGGTGAGAGGGGCTTTGGAAGAACGAGTTTTTTTAATCCATTTTGTCAAGTATAGAAAGTTGCAATTTAGAACAACGTTTTGGTATTTCTAAAGCAACTTTTCCTTGATTTACTAGCACATCTATACAGGCCTAAATCGAACCAGCTGCCGCAAACTTCGCCTACAATGTTTCTCGTTGAGAAAGAGGTGTTTCACCGGATGAATTTGTTTCAAATAACAACCATTCTCGTACCCAGTGCTCCCGGGTCGTCTGCTCGCGGGGAAGGCCCTGGGAACATTCATTTGAGGGCCGTCGCTGATTGGCTGATTTTAAACGTTGAGGCATGCGCAGAAAGTTGTTCCTCTCAACGGCTTTGTATCAGATCTCGCGCATGCGTCAATGGCTGTCACCAGAGCCTCCCCGCGAGGTGACGAGCCGGGGAGCTCTGGGTTGGAGAATGAATAACAACACAAGCAACCAAGGGTTTGAAATCGAGAGCGTCACTTTATATATGTGATAACTTTGGAATGGGAAACGTTTGGGGAATTCTAGTGAGGATTCCTGACTTCTCAACTCTTAAACGAATCTGAATTTTTTAGTGCCATGTCATACCCTGACTATTCATGAGGCTACTGGGGGTGTTTACTTTTACCTCGTACTGATTGTTCAAGCGCTCGGTCATTTCCCGGCATGCCAATATAGGATATCTTACAAATTGTTGTTTTTGAACTACCAAGTGCCTCTTCCAAAATGTAAGCCGATTTCAAGATATTGCGTCTTACAATAAGGGAGGCTGTGTAACTCTTACTAATATAAGTACTATCTCAGCTCAGCATTGTATTTTCGCCGGATAAAATACGCACGAAAGTGCGGCTAAGCAGATGGTTGGGGGAAATTTGTCGCGACTAATAAAAAAGCACTTACAGTAAAAACCCGCGTATAAGAACCTAGAATTTTAGCCTAAAACAGGTTCTTATTTGATTTAAAAATACAAGGAGACATGGGGTTCACATGGATAATTATAGCCTAACAGGTTCTTAAAATCCAGGTTCTTATATGCGGGTTTTACTGTATCTGAGTCGGGCAAAATGTGCTAATCCCGTCTCACAATTTGACAGTAACAGTTAAACAGGGGAAACTGCACACTTCAAGTTTGAAACCATCTAAGGGACACGCCATTATAGACCTTTCCGAAGTTTTTCTTATTTCCACAGGAGGCCACGGAGAACAAATCCATCACCAAAGCTGGAAAGAGCAGCCTAAAATTAGTAAAATTGGAAAGTTTTAGAGGAAAATCTTCGGATTTTCGAAAAAATAGCCTGGCAAATTTCTCGAATTTTCCTGTACGTTCGTATAGGGCTTTGCGACCAAGCCTCCAAAGTTTGCATACTCGGTATGCAAGATTTCTCGTTTGCCGAACGAATCGGTATTAAAATCGCGAACTTTACCTTGCCATTTCTTTGTTATTTCAAAAGATTTTCCTCTCAAACTTTCGCATTTTACTAATTTTAGGCTGCTCTATCCAGCTATGGTGATGGACTGTTTCTCCGTTGCCTCCTGTGGAAATAAAAAAAAAAACTTCGGAAAGGTCTATTCTGGGTCTTTATCGTCAAAATTTAGCGGTAAGTTCAAAAACGTTCACAACGCTAGCATGGTAAATGAATAAATCATTCGTTTCGCTCGATTTAAATGGAACAAATAAATTTGACTCCAACAAATATGGCATTTTTACTTGAACTTTTCATCGTTGCTCTTTCAATTTTTTGGATGTTTTTTTTACATCACCAAAAATGTGCTTAAATCGTGATACCGCTCTTTTAACAGGGTCCAGAAGGGGTAAAATGGGAGCTGGGATTGGCCTTATTTTAGGCAGGGAAAATGTTATTGGAGTCCCTGGGACTGGGATTTGACCACTGGGACTGGGAATTAATGTCCAATAAACTGGGAATGGGATTCTATATCATTTCCCTGTTCCTTGTAAAACGATAAAAAACGTCGTTTTAAAATAATTGTCAGGATAAATCAGTGTACGTAAACATGTAAAAAAGACATAAAACAGATAAAACGACAAAAAGAATTAACTGTACAGCGGTTTCTTGTTTGGTTACCGCAGTCTCACACATTAATCCATCTCATAGGACTCTTCCAATATCGGCGGCTTTGGCTGAAACCTCGGGGAAGGGGGGAAGAACCCTCGATAAAAATAGATGGGGTGCTCGTCGGGAAAATTGATTTAACCCCAAGGGAAAGCAAATTCGGTGTGGTCAACAGATACTTTTACCCCTAGGTGGTAGCAAATTGGACGGGAAATTTCAAGGGAAGTCCCTTTGACTTGTACGTGGGAACTGGGGAAAATAATCTGCAAGAAGGCAGGGGTAGAAGAATCGAGCAAGATACGTGGGTTTGCAGACCTCGCTTTGGAGATCGATTGACCACATAGAACCTGGAAGCCAGAAAAAAGCTCATTTTTTGTCTTAGCACGGTTGACCGAATGATGATGTTTGTCAAAAGTGAATCAATATCGCTTATCATTCGGGTCATTCAAAGACTCGTAGACTTTGAGAAGGGCTCCACTATAAACATATTTAAAAAAGTCAGAGTTATAAAACCAGTGGATCTGTGGACTCCGCAGTTAGCAAAACCGCTCAGAAAAGATGACATGAAACAAAGATACCTAGCCACATGCGTTTAAGAGAATTCGTTACAAACTTTTGCTTGTATTAGAGTGGTTTCAATAAATCCATAAAACACATTGGAACTACCAAAGAGTGATAGTCAAGGCAACGCATTAAAAGAGAACAATTGAGGTAGAGCGTAATAGTGTGTATACGCATCTGCTTCACGGATTAATTGAAACCACTCTAGAACAGTTTATACATCACTTTTTTATCACTGGGATTTTCAAAAGTCTGACTGGGATTTCTGGAAAAAACGTTACTGGGACTGGGATTTGGTGATTGGGACTGGGACTGGGATTTGGCGAAAATTTACACTGGGAAATGGGATTGGGACCCCCCCTTCTGGACCTTGTTTTAAGCTATTTTCAAAAGGTTCCCCGAAGGTACTACGGAAATCACTAAACTGTTGCCACCCGGGGTACAAACGATCGATCGCAGTTGTGAAAGCGATCGACCGCTTTTTGATTTCGGTTAACTCACGTGACCATTTCGATTGATCGAAATTGTCACGTGATATTGCACGCTGTGTGTGGCGCGGCGCCGACTGTTGTTGCGAAGAGTGCGAATGGTGAATAACTTGAAATGGCAGCTTTCCAAGTAAAAGTATTTTACGGAGAAGATTTTAAGAGATGTGGAACATTTTTTATTAATTTTACCGAATATGTTGACTTTTCTATGGATAAATTTATAATGAGAGTGAAGGATGTGACCAAAGTATTTGAGACAGTGGCGCCCAGTCAAATCAGGCTCCGCTACTTGGATGATGAAAGCTGCTTTGTCAACCTCGAAGAACAACTGATGGAGGAATTGTTTCGATGCGCCAGAAATGTTAACGGTGTGGATTGGAAGCGAATAACTGTACAAGCTGAGGTATGGAATTCTCCAGCTCCAAAACCGTCGAAAAGGCAGAAGCAAGAATTGCACGATACTGATAGTGATAGCTGCGAAGCAACAAGCGACAACAGTCGGAATGAAAGCCAAACACGAGAACTACTTGGAGATCGCTATTTCACACCAGTTGAAAGGCTCATCAGATCAAAGGAAAGTGAACTCAAGAAACAGGAACAATTAGTATCAGGCAAAAAGAGGTCACTGATTTCTCTCGAAGAGCTATTTTCTACAAAGCCTTTCCATGCGACACGGCCAGCCTGCAGCAAGTGTCACTTGCGCTCAGGTCATATTAGAACAAACTGCACGAATGAACAATGCACTTCAGCTCGATTCTGTGGGGATCTCAAAAGACACCCTGAAGACAAGAAAGAAATTAGAGAGTTGAAATCGGATCTGAGTCATCACAATACACAACTACGCAGAATGAAAGACGAATTACACAGTTTAAAAGAGAGTGTGCAGTCTTCGAAAAGATCATTTTCACAACAAATACATTCAAACTTAGTCAACAGCAACAAAGCTAAATACATGTCTCCAGATGGAATTATTGATTGGATGACGTTAAATACCGATTCTAAAAAAGTCGAGAAATTTTTTCATGGAAAAATCCTGGGCAAAACGAAGATTTGCAAGCGGCAATTGAAAAACATGACTTACAAGAGCAGGCTTGTATTCCAGTGTGTAGAAGTGCGACGAGCTCTGCAGTGAAGGGGTTGTGGGCGAAGAAAGGACTGAAATTCCAGGTAGCGGCCCAATTTATTCATCGACCTCGGAAAAATATAGTAATCCTGCAGAGGAAATGTATCAAATAGAACTAGCTATTCGGGAAAGCGAGAGAGTGGATAACACTCAAACTCTAACAGATCATTGTAGCGATGGCGCCCTGAAAACTACAACTCCACAGGATCGTTCGCAGACTATGGCTACGAATGTTTTGAGAAATGAGTGCTCATATCCATCATTGCCCCGTCCTTATGACTATCCGTACTTCGCTGGTGCAGGGCCTACGGCGCCGATAGTTTATAATTTTCCCACTGGCAATCCTTTTGTTTACAATCGCTACGGGGAGTATTCCCACACTATTCACATATACCAGCGCCTAGTAATCCTGCAGAGGAAATGTATCAAATAGAACTAGCTATTCGGGAAAGCGAGAGAGTGGATAACACTCAAACTCTAACAGATCATTGTAGCGATGGCGCCCTGAAAACTACAACTCCACAGGATCGTTCGCAGACTATGGCTACGAATGTTTTGAGAAATGAGTGCTCATATCCATCATTGCCCCGTCCTTATGACTATCCGTACTTCGCTGGTGCAGGGCCTACGGCGCCGATAGTTTATAATTTTCCCACTGGCAATCCTTTTGTTTACAATCGCTACGGGGAGTATTCCCACACTATTCACATATACCAGCGCCTAGTAATCCTGCAGAGGAAATGTATCAAATAGAACTAGCTATTCGGGAAAGCGAGAGAGTGGATAACACTCAAACTCTAACAGATCATTGTAGCGATGGCGCCCTGAAAACTACAACTCCACAGGATCGTTCGCAGACTATGGCTACGAATGTTTTGAGAAATGAGTGCTCATATCCATCATTGCCCCGTCCTTATGACTATCCGTACTTCGCTGGTGCAGGGCCTACGGCGCCGATAGTTTATAATTTTCCCACTGGCAATCCTTTTGTTTACAATCGCTACGGGGAGTATTCCCACACTGCTACAACGCAAGTTTTTCCTCCTCATAATAACCTTGGAAATGGCTCAGAATATACGCAAAGCGAAATGACTCCAGTGCCAAATGAAGTCGAAGTAGCAGAAGAAAAATCAGAAGAAAATTCTCTCAATGTTCTGGCGAGCGCGGCAAATTTCTTATCAAGAGAGTGAACGCGCGAAATTTTGCCTCTCGCCCTCGGATGAGTATTCAACACAGCAGTCCAGAAAATATAAACGATATTCCATTGCATTTCTAGCTTGTGAACATTGTGCGGTACGCTTATTTTACTAGAAACTGATATTACGTGTAAAACTGTTATTGTTTGGGTAGCTTGTGTTGGATTTGACAGAAACATTTTGCGTCTCGGATGAGTGTTCAACAATCGAGAAAATGGTTGTGCTTTGTCTTTGTGTTTGCTTTTACTAGACTTATAAAACGTATAAGACTTATAAATATTTCATTGCATTTCTAGCTTGTGAACATTTGTGTGGCAGTCTAATTTTAGAACTCTTTTTGTTTGGGTAGCTTGTGTTGGATTTGACATAAACACTGAGAAATGTAAAAAAAAAACACTTAAACAGATATAAAGTTGAGTTCTGTATCATAGCATTTACTGTGGACTTCTATCTAGCATTTAAAGTTTTCAGTGGCAGATGTTTATCTTTTTATGCATTGTAGCTCAACTCCTGGCTTTAAACCAAAATAGACACCAGCAAATCAATGCGTCTTCTCTGAGAAAAGCTGATCTTAAAGCCTTCCAAAGTATTCAACATGGTTATAAAAACCACGTAAATCGCTAGGAGAAACCTCCCGTAGCGCGCGATAAATACCAACGTCAAGGTTGTACCTTAGAAGGTATCGATACTCGTACCTATGTAGCACGGTTTTAAGTTTATTGAAAACAAGTTCCACTGGGTTGAGCTCCGGTGAGTACACCGGTAGGTACAACAGAGTGACGCCAAATGTGTCAAACCATTCGGCCAATATCTGTCCTCCCTCGAAACGATGGAACGCAACATTGTCCACTACTATGTAGTCTCCATACTCTAAGATGGGCTGACCGCCTGGTTGCGTGTGTTGGCTGGCTTCGTGAAAGAAATTCAAAAATTCAAGTGTGTTGCTTGCTCCACCGATAGTGTTCGCATACATTACTCCGCTAAGTCCACACAGTAAATTTAATGTGACGTTTGGAGTTTGTGTATTTCTCATTATCTCCACACAAGGTGTTCCTTTCACCGAATGTCCGTACTTGGGGTTCGCACAGTCAGGGAGTCCAGCTTCGTCGAAAAACTTGACGCGATACGGGTCAAGTGTGCTCATAAAATCAATAAAGCTTTGACAGTAAGCGATATTTTCAGGCGTAAACTTCTCAGCTGCTGGCCTAATCATTTTTTTCCAAGTCATTTGTCCATCGGGTAAACGATCTCTAACGGCCCTTCCGATAGCAGAAATAGACGGCTGTGCATTGGAGTGTGCGTCGACATTCTCTTTTATCTCTTTATATGTAATGGAGGGTCTTTGCTTTACCAGGAGCTGCACCAAATCCAATTCTGGTTCCTCTAGTTTTTTCGGTTGACCTCTAGCTGTGTGGCTAGGGAGATACGTTCCGGTTTGACACAAAGTCTGCCAACTTTTGGAAATTGTAGGTCGACTCACTTTGTATTTCGCGCTCAGAGCTCGAATACTGCCGGGAAAATATCCGATTGCCGCATCTCCACCACTGCTTAACATGTCATCTAAAATTAGCGATCTCAAGTCTTTTCCTATTGATTTTCCTTGGTTATACGTTCTTCCGTGTATATTTGTTTTCGACATTTTGAAGTGAACAAAACTACCGCGCCGTTTTTTTGCAAACGATGCTTTGAGCGATGTCACGTGACAATTTCGATCAACCAAAACGGTCACGTGAGTTAACCGAAATCAAAAAGCGGTCGATCGCTTTCACAACTGCGATCGATCGTTTGTACCCCGGGTGGCAACAGTTTAGTGATTTCCGTAGTATTGTGTAACCTTGAACTCTAGAAATCATTTTTTATTTTGCCCCATGCATTTGCAATAGATACCCTCTTCAGAAAGCTGTTAAATTCGATCTTCTGACAGGAAATCAAAGTAAATTTAATTTACCAACTCCGAATAGAATGCAAACAATTCCCTTTAATTTATTTCTACAAATAAGTTCCATTTAATTTATTGTTTAAAGTTGAGATCTGCTGTTTAGCTATTCAAGCAAGGTTTGTTTTAGATTGATCGATGATTTCATTAGGTCGGTGGCTCAAAGATGTGTTTTAGTTTTACCGCTCTTGAAGAAAATGAAAGCAATACTTGTTTTGAAAAGTGAATAATGAAAAGTGTACTTCAAAAATAAGTCACTTTTTCGCCTACAATGTTTTTTTATAGTATTTATAGTATCGTCTAGGTGATTAGTTTAAGACAGTGTGGAATATGGACAACAACAACCAAAGGTTGAGATTTATGTTAATTAAACACCGTGGGGAAATGGTGTTTTGCTGACGTTTCGAGCATTAGCCCTTCTCGTTAGACCTTCGCATTTGCTCCGACGAAGGGCTAACTCTCGAAACGTCAGCAAAATACCATTTCTCCACGGCGCGTTTAACATAAATCTCAACCTTTGGTTGTTGTTGTCCATGTTTACGTCCCCAGCTCGTCCCCGCCGACGCAGACCACATAGTTTTCACGTAAAATTAGTCATTACCATTATTTCCAGAAGATTCGTGGCTACAAACATGGTCGAGTTACGTGCGTTATCTGCCGATCAGTCCCCCTCCCTCTACTGGTTTATAAACCAAAAGTAAAGGCAGAAAAACGTCGCTGCAACTGCGGGTTTCAAGAGTTATTGTTTCCAATCTTTTTGTATCTATACAGTTGCAAGGTGCATTTCTCTGAGTTTTACTAGTAAACTTGATCTTAGTCGTTGGTTATAAAAAGCCTCTGAGTCAATGCATTGTCCCACCTTACTCTTTGCGTGACAATTTTCATTTCCGTGTTGGGTTATTTTGCTCTCGTGCGTTTCTATGTTGCTACTCACATTAGGACCACCACTTGTACCAACAAATAAAACATCCTAAGGCCTACGGCATACGGCCTTGAAAATGTAAAAAGAATCATGCGTCTTCTGTTGTTGTTGCTGCAGTTTCGAATTCTCTAATCTACCGAATAGGCATCGGCGGCGCATAAATACAGTGGGAGCCCCGGTTTGAAGTAGAAAAAGTTGTGAATACCAACGAGAAACTGATGAAGCTTGAATGGAGACAATAGATAAAGTTTTTTGGACTCGTCGGTATTCGCAACTTTCGGGTTCAAATCGAGGCCCCCACTGTATTATGCGCCGTCGATGCCTATTCAGCGATAGATTAGAGAATTCGAAACTGGACTATTGGCTATAGTACTCCCAAATTTTAGAATTATTGAGAACCATACTACTAATTTTGGGAATAACAACAATAGCGATTTTTTTTAACTAGTTAGTTTAGCATGCGTTACAAGCGCTACATTGGCGTATGAGAAACATAGGTACGCAATGCGTACGGGAAGCTATTTGCAAGGGCTTTGTTCGTCCAAGGTGTACAGATGCATGGGCGTTGGCAGAATTGGGACGTACGGAAGGGCTGAGACACGAATTTAAAGAGCACAGGGAAAACTTTTCGCTGTCGATGTTGCATCATGCTGTTGTTGTTGACATTACAACTAAATGTTTGTTATGACTATCATGCTGATCCTCAAGAAATATGGAGCCCAAGCTTTTAAAGAGCATATGACCCCAATCCAGTTTTAATACTTGAGAAAGCCCATGGGAAAATACAAATAATATTAAGAACATAATAATGAGGTTTTCCTGATTCGGAATGATGATGTCATCATGTTATGAAATACCTAATATCTAATATTTTGTATTTCAGCCCCTAGTTAAGTCAACATGATGATGCCATCACTCAGAATCAGGAACACCTCAATATCTTGGGAACCAAAAAAGATATCAAGGAGCTGTAAATGGCATTCATTATATTTCGAAAGGGCTATTCGCTAGGTATTATAACTGGTCATATGCTCTTTTAGTTGTAAAGAATAAAATCTTTTATTTTAATTTTTTAAGGGTTTATGTGGCTGAAGTGATTGAAAAATGGCTGGATTTTTTTGTACTTGAGAATCAAGTCATGTTTTATCTAATATTTTTATTTCTGCTAGCCTGAGTTAACCGACTCGCCTTCTCTCCAGTCGAAAAGTTCCATCTGCAAAATAGAGGTGTGAGCAACATAGCCCCAGATAAGTCTCATACAGGTTGCATGACACCAACCAGATCTGGTTAGTGATTCTGGTTGGTCTTGGGATGTGAAAAATGTTCAATAACCCTGGAATGTTAAATACATTACCAGATCTGGGTAGTGTCAAACAAGTGTTATATGACATCTGGCTCTCATTGAGGATACGTTTGGACCAGAGCAAAGGAGACTTATGTTAATTTAGGGTACATTTTTGCCAGTTATGTTTTAGAGAAATCACAATTTTAGCAAGTTTTAGTAATTCTTTTAAAACACTACAAGCTATAGGTATACTGTTTCAAAGCAGTGGCTCACATTTTCTTGAACAATATTGTTTCTTACAAATTAACATTTTATTAGCTTGGGCTCTGATGGTCTTCAAGGGTCAAAATGATGTTGAAGAAATACCCGTTGAGTGGTAATGGAAAAACTAAGACCCGGCTGAGACACAGGAAAACTGCTGACCCCCTGGTGCCTGTGAGCCAAACTATCTGTTATTTTCCAGGGGTTCTGCATTTTTCCTGGCTCCCAGCAGGTCTAATGGGTCTTTATTTTCAGGTCTTCATTTTCCATACACCCCCTGTTGAGTTTGTAATATGGCAGGACTCGAAATTAAATTTTATGCATAGTTTGACAATTTTAGACAATGTATCCCCCAAATTTAGGCGCGTTAGGACTAAAACGAAAAAAAATCTAAGCATATTTACATTCATATTGGGTACAATTTCGAGCCCTGCCTCAAAGGTGGCAAGATCCAGTTTTCATTAGGGGGAGTTTACATGAGGAGCGATGTCACTCCTATGAGGGATAACTTATTTTGTTTTGTTATCCTCCCTATGAGGCATATCCCTTCCCATGTAAAGGCCCTTAGATGGCAAATAAACCATATTGTGATCTTATGGGTGTAAGTAAAAATAAAGTTACTATGTTGAGTTTACAAGTATTCTCCTGTTTTGGTAGCATGATACATGTCACCTAATTGAGGTCTTTGTCCTTATTTTGGAGTTTTATTTTGAAAGAGTTTCATGAAGGCTACATTGAAAACCAAGCTCTGAGCCCTGCTCAGACAACAACAAATCCCAGGAACAAATAGTCCACCAGTGGCGGATCAAGAAATGAAAAATGGGGGTTGATAATACAAAGAATGTACCAGACATTTAAAAACAAGGGGGTGGCTAATACAAAGAATATACCAGAAAGATGTGAAAAAGGGGGGGGGGGGGGGGGGAAGAGGGGGTGGAAATTCACCCAACTTCCCCTCCCCCCCCCCCTGTATCTGCCCCTGGTCAACTTCTCAGTCAAGCTATAAACTTCCAAGTATAAAATTTAGTTTTTATTTAGCCCCCCAAAAAGTAATTGTATGGAAGAGATAGAGGGAAAATCAGCTAACAGTGTTTGCATCCCAAATGGGGCATAATTATTAGATGGCAACAGGATCATTTGATGATTCATTAGGCAAGTTACAATTGTTATGCATCCTAAAAAAACAATTGTAACCTCCCTAACGAATCACTGTTGCCCCCAGGGGGATACTTGGATATAAAATGACAGGGGGGTCCGACGGCGCTCCAAATTCATACCCCAAAAAATACCTGAGCCATAACTTTTTTACCCAAAAAAATATTTGCTCCCAAATTTTTATACCCAAAAAAATACCCAACTTTTTTGGCCTAAAACGGCTATTTAATACCAGCATACACATGATGCTGAGCTGCTTATGTTGCCTGGAAATAGCCTAATATCTTGATGATCAACTGCTAGCCTGTCAGAAGTTTCAACCGCAAAAAAATACCCGTGGATTTTTCAACCGCAAAAAAATACCTGGTAGAAAGTTAAACCCCAAAAAATACTTTTCCTACAAAAATACTTTTCCTTCAAAATACGTCGGACCTCCCTGTCATTTTTATATCCGAGTACCCCCCTGGGCCGTTGCCCCTTTGTCTAATAGGGTTTTGTTAGGGACAAAAAAGACCTGATCGTGTCTGCACATTGGTACACCCCCTGAAATTGTTTTGTACAACCCAAGTAACAATTGGGCCAAGTTTAGTACCATACCCAAATAGTGCACAATAAAATAGCTAACAGACCCTACTATAAATTGTAAGAGCTATTCTGTTATTGGTGAACTACTCGGTATAAACAATTTTGCCAAGTTTAGTACCATTGCCCCAAAAGTGCACGATAAAATCACTAAAAGACCCTACTATAAAGGGTAAGAGCTATTATGTTATTGGTGAACTACTTGGTATTCAGTTACTAAACAGCAATAAATCAGTTTGTGTTTTGTATTGTTAATTCTTAATTATTCTTTTGTAACATTACATATTATGGAAATTGGTTAGCGATTTTCATTTTGGACTCCGTGTTGTGGCACCATACATTTGTTATCACTTCAGTGTTCTCTTGAATTATAACTGAGTCGATATGTAAAGAGGGCACGAGTGTGGCCCCCAGCGTGGGTCTTGATCAGTTTTTCTTTGTAGCCTGCTAATCTTTTTGAGCAGCCGACTACTTCAAAACGTTATCGGGATATGAAAATCTATCGGGGATGTACAAATCTATCGGGCCAGTGACTATATTTGCATTTTCTGGTGGAGTTTTTCCCCTGGCATTTTCGGAAGACTTGATTTCAATCCCTAAAATTTTCGCAACCCAAAACTTTCAGCTACGAAATCCGAACAGATATAAAATTTGTAGGGATTAAAAATACCCAGTTTACAGTCATTTGTATGCTCAGCAACGACTTATAATGACATTCTGAGCTGTTTTACGGTATTGACTCGTTGGGTGCCCCTGCGGTATGCATTTTCTGGTATGCATTTTGGACCTGCCGGTTTATTTATCGAGTAAGCTAAAGGCTAAGCATAAAACCCACCATTTTAACGTGCTTCTCGGAACGAACGAAATTGGATATCCATGTCAGAATCTTCACACAACTCTCCTTCGTCTATCTGTCAGAAATCCTGCTTTGAAGAGTGAGCTTAAAGCTAAGATATAGGCTAATTTGCTTCACATTTTGTAAATTCAAGATGGCGTCTCTGGATACGTCTAAACCATAGCTGAGTTGGACAAAATTGCCCCTCCCTCCCCCCTGTTGCAGGAACAAGACCCCGCTTGTGCAGAGTCAACATGGAGAGGTCCCAATACAAGTTGCATTGTAAATGGATTGCGAAATCGAGTAACATGAAGTACCGTCCGCCAAAACAGAAAGTCCATTGTTCGCCATGACAAACACCGCAGATAGGCAGATAGAAACACATTCACAGTAGCGCCGACTAAGGAAGCATATTTGTAAACAAATAGCTTCAAAAAGAAAACTGATGACAAAGCGACGAATGAGGTTTTAGCTGCCCAAGAGTTGGGAGCGAGCGACTCGTTCACCTTTAATTCAGGTTTCGCTTACTCTGAAGTCCATGGGGACGTTTGCCACGCAATATACGGGTACGCTGCAATATTAAGGTTTGAGCAACCTAAGCTTTCAATCAATTTCGGTGTGCGCCCGTCAAATTCTAGCCAATGACAATTTCTTGTTTCACAAGGCACGGCAAATGAGTCAACATTTTATTCAGGTTATATGTCGATCCCTTATCGAAAGCATCTGACTGTAGTGACATTTGAACCGCATCCTTTTCTTTACAACCCCGAGGGAGCGCAGTTTACTGGATTTTCCTCTGACGGACTTTCGTGATATTAGCTGTATTCACACTAGAGACGAGTTTCCCGTCTGAGACGAGTTTCTCGCCTTGAATATGGTTCCCTGTTCTTCTGTGATCACGTGAAAACAATTTTTTGAAGGAGAAAGTTTAGACAGATAACAAGCAAGTGTTTCTGAGCAGAATTGACATAAAGCAGGAACTTTTTCTGACGAGAAACTCGTCTCAGACGAATTTTCCGTCTCTAGTGTGAATACGGCTATTATAGATACATTCATCACACGACCAGTGAATTCCACGTTAAATTTCACGCGAAAAAACGATCGTTTTCAAATTTAAAGTGAAATTCACGATTCGAGTGATCAATTTTTCTTGAATCTCATACCAAAAATTTGATATTATTTTAGTATGATTCGAGCTTTGAACTCCTTTGCGCGCGGGCAGCCTGTTGTTTTGTCGAATTCAGCTTTCAACCATTGAATTCCACGTTAAATTTCACTTTATTTAGCCAATCAACGCGCGCGAAAGAATTGAGCTATGGGATTCTAAAGGGATTTTGTGCAGACTCCGTAAGGCTATTTTATCGAAGTACTAAATCTAAAGGCAACGTCTAGACATCCTGAGGTTTTTAAAATGCGTGCCTCTTTCAGGTTTACTGTGCATTGTTTTTGTACCCCCTCCGGGGACAAGACTGTCAAATAATTGCTGGTTATATGTTTAACCCATAATTCACCTTTTGAAAATCTGACTAGAACGGCCAACTTCATTTTATGCTCGAAATCACTTGAAACAAACAGAGAATCTGATAAACGATCAAAATTACAACAAAATGGTGGACGAATTGCTTTACTCGAACAAAACAACGCGCACTGCGTAAGGTCACTCCACTTCAAAACATCTGCAATAGAAAAGATATCCTTATAAGTCTAGAAAGGTAAATGAAGTTTATTTTACGCTGAAAGCATCAGTGACACTATAGAACTCTAAATAAGACTTCAGAGTAAACACCATCAACTAAAATGAAAATCTCCCTCTGTAATTGAAATGCGTTCACGGAACTGTCAGTTTAAATGCTAACAAAAACTATTCGATTAACGCAATCGCTGCAAAGTCCACGCCCATAAAACCATGAATTGTCTTTAATAAGTATAATTTGGGTTAGCCGCAAGGGAGCAGAAAAACAAACTTATAATTGCTTTCCGGTCAACTAAGTTTTCGAATTTTGTAGCTGACAGATCACAAGTGAGCGAAACCCCTTGTATTAGAGTACAGACGACTTTGAATTAGACGAAACGCCGCGAAACAAACGCCATATTCTCTGCTAAAAGGTATTTAAACGAGCTGTTATTTAGAATTTTAAAACGAGTTACACTAAATGAATAAGGCAAGAATCAGATTAACACATGTTGACCGATACAGATACCAAAGTTTCCTTCGGAATTTGTTTTGCTAGTGTTATTTTTCGTGAATTAATATTTTCTTTTAAAGGGTACGCGACACGGTGGTATTTTTCGTTAAAATTGTTTATATTTTCGCGAAGATAGGCTGTATCTTACTAGTATTGTTATCCTTGAATAAGGATAGTTCTTTGACAATTTAGTTTCCGCAATTAATTTGCTCATATTTCGTCTACCAGGAACTCAAAGCATATTATTTTACCCGCGCCAAATACTTAAATCAACGTTTTATACAATAATAATTTGTATTTAATTTATTGTTTTGGGTTATGAACTGCTATTAGTAATTCAAATAAGAATTGTTGTTCTAAATTGATACTGTGATTCTATTCAATTTATCTTAACTAACGCAATTACGCTGCACAATTGCGATGCACAATACGCTGCGTTTGAAGAAAACGAAAACAAAAACGTCTACTTGGTTCGAGCGAGAATAACGCAATGTTTACTGTGTAAAACAACGCACTACATAATAAGAACAAGATAACGTCGACATGGGTCATTGAAAAATTCTTCGTGAGTCAACTTTTCCCCTTGACAACGAACTACTGAGCATTTCCTGACAATAAGTACACTGAACAGACACCGAGGCGTTATCTGCAGAGCCCTTCTCCCCTGCACCGCTAAGTGTTAACATGAAAAAGATATTTCATGAAATGAACATTTTCTGTCGTCAGGTTTGTTTGAATGTCTATAGAATAAGATCCATGGTTTACTAATCTGAAACACCTATATACAGTCCTACAGTGTGACGTCACGAATTTCAGATTTTAACCCACGAATAATGAAAGACCAAATCCAAAGAACATTGCATGCAAAAAATGAGGTTGAAAAAATCGGTTGAAACGCGACCGAGATATGGGACGCTGAATACATAATTTTCTTTAACAAATCACTCTGTATTTAGACACAGTTCAAAACTTTATGAACTGAACTAAAAAAATACAGTGATTTGTTAAAGAACATTATATATTCAGCTGGCCATATCTCGGTCGCGTTGCAACCGATTTGCCTCATTTTTAGGGTGAAGCTTTCATTTGATATGCCTTTTCTAAATCAATGGATTTGTGACGTCATCACATTAGAGGACTCTGTTGAACGTCTAAGAAAGAAAAAGATTTGCCATGTTTCCTTTATAGGTATTTTCAGATAAGATTTTTCAATAGCCAGATAGCTTTCCCTTGTCTGAATGTTTACTTTAGCCAGACAAGTGCTCAAACAGGTCAATTCGCAACCCAGTTTCATCCGCTTGATGACAGATGGAGAGGACCCAGATTTAATAGCCATCCGCTATTAGGTTAATACTAAACAAATAACGATGCATGTTGGCTATTGGTAATGAATTTATCTGCTTTAAGGTCGCTCAATTAACGCTAAAAACGTGTCACTTTTCGGTAGCTCGACCTTCATTAGTTTTGAAGACAGATTTTGCATGCGCTTTGTATGAATCCAAGTTTTGATATCTTAATCTTCGATATCGCGGAAGTACTGTCCCCCTTAACTTTTTGTCCATTCGTGACAAACAACCAGTCAGAATCGTTCGTGTAGAAGGACTGATTGTGTTTGTGTAAAAAGAGTGCGCGTGAGTTTCTCGGTAGTAGTCCAGTAAATGAATGAGAAAGGTTGGACAAAAATGGTAACAAAGGTTTCTCACCAGGAACATGTTTAGTAGTGTTCCGTTAGTACACAAGAAAAAGTCCACCCGAATCCTCCAATGGCAACTTCCTTATTTTGAGTTTTGAAAATTCCTCATTGTAGCGCTATTGTTACCGCCATTGTTATTCATGAGTTTGCCGGCACTTGAGCCTTCCAAACCAGAAGATATTCTATAGTGTGTATATCAAAAATACTTCCATATTCTCTGCCCCAGGGGCCATGGTTTGATTCACAGACTTGATTTATAAATCGCTAGCCACGTCACAAATAAACATCTAGGCTTTTGGAATTTAGTTTCGATTTTTTACGCGATTTCACGCTTTCAATACACTCTTTTTTTTTTATAAGAACCTTTTTTATAAGAACGTTCAGCCTGAAATTTACCCAAATTTTAAGAACATGCTAAGAACATGCCTGAGCCTCAGACAGGAGCAAAATAGATTTATTTTCAGTGATGCGTTCTAAAATCCAGAATCAAATGTGTTAATAATAACGACCTTCAATATTGTAATTTATAAACTCTCTTAAATACTTCATTGGTATGTATCCTTCTATAAGATCTATCATATTTCAGGTTCCGACGTCACTGAAATGTAAGAACATCCGTAAGAACATTTCCAGCCTCAAACTGCTCCACAAATAAGAACGTCCCAGCCTCAACTGAAAATTAGACGTTCTTATAAAAAAAAAAGAGTGTATAGACTTCGTACGGGATTTGAAAATATGAGTTCCGTAAATACCAGAAAATGTCTTTTGAAGCAATTTTTATTGCCAAGGAGTTACTAAATAAAGTGAAATGATCATTCTTGGAAGTCAGAAACATTCAGAGATTAGCCGGGCCGGCGCTACACTCTATAAAATTCTCTCAGAAACAGTGGTAAAATAGTTAAGTGCTGCGAACAACAAAGGTTAAAACAAGCTGCCAAAAAAACTCGGTAATTTCTACTTTTCGCATGATCTGTTTTTTGCTGATTTTCTTCCTGTGACACTAGAGAGTGTCAGGAACAATATTAAGAAGAAAAACCTTTTAGCAAATTTATGCTTCACATAAATTAAAGTTAATGTGACAACCGTGACAGCTACATACATAACAGAGTCATGTAAGGCGATATGTGATCAAAGGGAAGCTCATGTTCTTAATTGACCCCCACGTGTCATTACACTGGGTATCAGTTGCCCCAGCCAATCAGATCTCAGGTCTCACGTGCACTGCCTTTGGGTGCTGACAAACATGTTTACCTTCGGTCACGTCTGCCTTCGAACATTCAGTTTATATCACTCGCTCTGGTAGCCATTTATATTTCATGCTCAAACAAATTTACTCGTTCTTAAGCTAAATCCTCGAATCACCTCGCCTTTCACGGGTCATCGGATCAATCGGACCTTCTCGGAGGAGGATTTCCGCCGGTAAGATGCGACGAACTCGCAGACAAAGAACCTTGCATGCCAACAACATTGACTCGCAAGTCATCGCAGCGCTTTCGGTCGCCGAGCTTCGGGACCTTTGCCGTCAACACAACCTTGCCAGTACAGGCCGTCGAGACACTTTGAAGGAACGTTTGACATCCTTCGGGAACAGGGAAGGGATAGCAGGCGGAAACGTCGAACAAGATCAAAATAGTGCAACTACAAATCAGCCAAGCACGAGTACGCATGGGGAACGCCCCCAAAATGATCAGATCTTCACTAGCGGTCAGCTCGATCAAATTAAAAATATCGTACAGGAGTCAGTCGCCGTAGCTTCAAGGGAAATCGCCGGTGAGGCTGCCAGAGCAGCACTTAATGCTATGAGGGCCACCACAAACCAGTCGGATTTGACTTGCGCTCCCAGTCCTACAAATGCAACAAACACTTCAAACGCCATCATAACAAACGCCTCCGATTTCATGGCCCCGCATTCCGTGGTCGGTCAAGCCGCAGGGAGCGCCCCTTCACCGTTCCAGGAAACTGTTCCGGCCACCTACATCAAGGACATCCAAAGTGGTGAGTTTTTGAACTCTCGAAGCTATTACCTCACAATTTAACGAAATTGGACGACGAACCTCTAGTCTTGACCCTTGATAACTCGATCGTAAAGGTGTCAAAAGGAAATAGCAAATCCGTGATCACGGATATCGAACAGTGGACGACCGCTATGACCACGTATACCAGCATTTTCATTGAAAAATTTCCTCAACGTGCACAAGAAATGCTCAGCTATGTTAGCTTAATTAGGTACGCAGCTAGGGTGCACTCAGGTTTAGGCTGGGCTATATATGATTACAAATTACGGCAGAAGGCCGCGGTAAACAAGTCGCTAGTTTGGTCTGATATTGATAATCATTTATGGCTTACTATATTCACAGTAGCACCAGCAGTATTGAAAGAGGAATACCCTCTTTTTTCAAAAGGACCCACACCAGGTGCCCTCGCACGGGTCGCTAGCAGGGGCACATGCAACTTGTACAATTCTTCCGCTGTCTGTCCAAGAGAGCAATGCAGGTTCCAGCACATCTGCAATAGGTGCAGTGGGTCCCACCCAGGGTGTAGGTGCCCCAACAGACCTGGGAGGGGGATAGGCCTGCGGACAGGGATAGAAGGGACAGGCACAATGGGGAGGGCAGCAGGGACAAAGGAAGTTCAAAGTCCAGTTCCTCCCACAGATCCAAGTGAAGGGACTATCAGCTCTCTTCCTTCACCCGTC
Organism: Scolanthus callimorphus; assembly: GCA_033964015.1. Classification (NCBI taxonomy): domain Eukaryota; kingdom Metazoa; phylum Cnidaria; class Anthozoa; order Actiniaria; family Edwardsiidae; genus Scolanthus; species Scolanthus callimorphus. The sequence continues at coordinate 129,850 of JAWWUD010000155.1, forward strand.
AATGTTGATATACTAGAAAGTATTCTCAGTGACCATCCGGACCGCGATTTTGTTTCTAGACTTTGCAATAGTTTTAGGTACGGGGCTGACATTGGGTTTAAAGGTGCACGCGCAGCACGGTTTTCCCGGAATCTAACTACCGCCTTTTCTCAGCCTGAAGTAGTTAACGCCAATCTTAACAAAGAAGTAAGCTTGGGGCGGGTGGCAGGACCCTTCCCTAACCCCCCTTTTCCTAACTTTCAAGTTTCCCCTATTGGCTTGGTCCCAAAGAAACACTCAGGAAAGTTCCGTACTATCTTTCACCTCTCCTATCCTAAGTCCGGGGTCACTAGCATCAACCATTCTATCTCCAAAGAGGACCACAGCCTGCACTATATCACCATCGATACTGCTATCAGGGGCATTTTGCAATTCGGTCGAGGGTGCTACATGGCCAAAACAGACATTGAGTCAGCCTTTCGGCTAGTCCCGCTTCAGCCCTCCGATTATGAGCTGTTTGGAATGTATTGGAACGGCCAGTACTATTATGACAGGGTCCTCCCTTTTGGTCTCCGAAGCGCTCCCTACCTGTTCAATCAGCTCTCTGATGCCGTAGAATGGGTCCTTCTAAACAAGTGCTTCATTTCTTTTGTATGTCACATACTAGACGATTTTTTGATCATCGAGCCTGCAACAGCATCTTCCCCTTCCAGTCAGCTGTGCAAGCAGAGCTTGTCAAGCATGCTTTTAACTTTCAAGAATCTTAACATACCTATAGCCGTAGATAAGACCCAAGGGCCCTCCACAGTGCTTGAGTTCATGGGCATTGTATTGGATTCAAACAGAATGGAGGCCCGCCTCCCACCCGATAAAGTGGCACGCATCCACACAGCTCTAACCTCCTTTCAAAGCAAATCATCATGTACACTTCATGAGCTGCAATCTCTTATTGGTACTCTTAACTTTGCATGTAAGGTTATTCCCCCAGGGAGGCCCTTTCTACAGCGCATCATATTACTTACACGTAAAGCATCCAAGCCCCACCACCATATCGACTTAAATGCTGGTTTCTTTAAGGATCTAAACATGTGGCTGGAATTTATCTCAGGCTGGAATGGAGCTAGTCTTTTTCTCGCTTCCTCATGGGAAGACTCTGACTCCATGCATCTATTTACTGATGCATCTGGCACATTAGGTTTTGGTGGTATTTTTGGAACTAAGTGGTTCAGGGGCGCTGGGAGGGTCACCAACAACTTGGCAAGCCAGGGATAAGCATAGCCTGGCAAGAGTTGTTCGCTCTTGTAGTTGCCTGCCACCTGTGGGGTAGTCACTTTGCCAATAAGCGCATACTTTTTTTCTGTGACAACGAGGCAGTTGTTACTATTGTGAACTCCAAGCGCTCCCACATACCTAGGGTCATGGACTTAGTCCGACACTTAACCTTGCTCACTCTGCGCTATAACTTCTACCTTCGTGTCCAGCACATCGCCGGTAAAAAGAACAGTGTCGCTGACGCACTCTCTCGTTTTCAGATGGCGCGTTTCCTGGAGCTGGCACCTCATGCCGACCAATACCCACACAAAGTTCCGCAGGCACTGATGGAGATCTGAACACAGACATCAACCGATACCTCAGCCTTTCTATAGCGAATGCCACAAAAAGAACCTACAAATCTGGCATAAGGCGCTTTCTAGATTTCTGTTCCTTGTACAGGCTCAGTATTTCTGTGGTTCTGCCAGCCAGTGAAAACACACTTATCCAGTATGCCGCCCATCTGGCAAAGTCCATTTCTCATTCTTCCATAAAAGGCTACCTGGCGGCTGTCCGCCATTTTCACATCTGTAATGGCTATGAGCTTGACCTTACAAAATACTTTCGCCTCCAGTTGGTCTGCCGGGGAATCAAACGCGCACAGGGTGGTGGCACCCGTACTCGATTACCCATAACCATAGAGCACCTGAACCTTTTTCATCGCCTTCTTGTCATTCCTAGTACTTCTAACAAGGATTCTATTATGGTTTGGGCTGCCATGACTCTGGCTTTCTTTGGTTTCTTGCGTCTTGGTGAGCTCACTTGTAATGCTAAATTCTCACCAGAGACCCATCTCTCTCATGGAGATATAACTTTTTTCCCAAACCGGAACTCTCCCAGGTACATGTCGGTCCACATCAAAGTCTCTAAGACTGACCCTTTCCGTGCAGGTCATACCATTCATATTGGCACTACTAACCACCCGGTATGCCCTGTCACAGCAATGAAGTCCTATCTATCTGCTAGAGGCACCACTACAGGCCCCCTTTTTCGGTATGTGTCAGGTGCGCCTCTCACGAAATCGGCTCTGACTTCAGAAACTAGACAGCTGCTATCCATGTCTGGTTTTGACTCTTCCAAATTCGCAGGCCATAGCTACCGAATCGGAGCAGCTACAACAGCTGCCTCTGTAGGTCTTCCTCCCTGGCTCATCAAAACTTTAGGGCGGTGGTCCTCAGACTGTTTTGAGCGATACATTCAGTGTCCAAATGCCCTTCTTTCAGAGGTTTCAAATAAATTAGTTCGGGACGTATATGCAAGCAACAAATAGACTCAAGGGATGTGGGGATGGGGTCTATGGGGAATACACTCTGTGTATTTGTGGGAAAAAGTGCTCCCATATTGGTCACCCTTTGCCCCATAGACGCACAAAACTAGGGCCTCCCCTCCAGCATATAGCTTCGTTACCATGGTTACATGGAGGGGGACCCTAGATAGGCTAAGACCTCTCGATTGGGGGATTGTAACCCCCGGTAGAGGATCGAGGTCAAGGGGATTGTAACCCCTTGCCTCTAGCTCCCACAAAATCACATAAGACCTCACAGGGGATTGTAACCCCTCCAGAGGATGTTGCCATGGGGATTGTAACCCCTTGGATAGTAAATGTTTAGACATTCGTGTGACCAATTTTGGGGGTACTCCATTCCCTACCCCATTATCCCACACAAAAGGTGTTGTGTTTCTGTCATGGGTTGGGAGCATTAAAGCAAATTTATGCTTCACATAAATTAAAGTTAATGTGACAACCGTGACAGCTACATACATAACAGAGTCATGTAAGGCGATATGTGATCAAAGGGAAGCTCATGTTCTTAATTGACCCCCACGTGTCATTACACTGGGTATCAGTTGCCCCAGCCAATCAGATCTCAGGTCTCACGTGCACTGCCTTTGGGTGCTGACAAACATGTTTACCTTCGGTCACGTCTGCCTTCGAACATTCAGTTTATATCACTCGCTCTGGTAGCCATTTATATTTCATTATCCCACACAAAAGGTGTTGTGTTTCTGTCATGGGTTGGGAGCATTAAGTTTCATTTTGAGCTCTTTTTCGGCCTAAAATGACTGGACTATTAGATTTCATGAAAATGAGGAATTTTCATGAATTTTCATGGACTTTTTTTGTGTACTAACGGGCCACTAGTAAACATGTTCCTGATGAGAAACCTTTGTTACCATTTTGTCCAACCTTTAGTAAAAATATTTTTTCATTTACTGGACTATAGTGAATCAGCTACTTCAATTCGATCTGTCGCCAAATCCGCCTAATTCAAATCATGTAGCAGAAAAATATCATTAAATCGAACTTTTCCAAGGTCATCCACGACAATCTATAATTGGGAGGGAAAAAACCCAGACATTTTGAGTCATTTTTGTGTGTGTTTAAAATTCAATTTCACCAAAGGCTTCACAATGCACCTATCATTGTAACATTGAAAACACATGCCCAAGAGCTGGCCATTTGACATGATCGCGCTCTAGAGACGGGCTATTTGGAAAGGGAAAGACATGCTTGCAAACTAAAAACTCGTTTTAATCTTTGTCTAGGATGCATGACAACGCACGTTGTCATTAACACTTTGCCGCCTGTGTGTCTGTGCTCTAAACATTGTACACGATTTTTGCTTGAAAAGGGCGTGCGTTGTCATGGAATCTTAGACAAAAGATGTATTTCGCTTTGGCTTGGCGCCAGTGTGTCTGTGCTCTAAACATTCTGCACGAGTTTTGCTTGAAAAGAGCGTGCGTTATTGTCGTGGAAACGAGTTTTTGGCCTTGATGATCCGGAAGATGAAGACTCAATGTCCCGTGTCCTGTAATAGCTGTGTGTGTTGGCACCACATGTATTGTGTCGGGGTGGATACTGAAGACCCCCGACTCCTAAGAACGGTTATAATACGCATTTGCAAATGATAACGAGCAACACGTTTCACTTTCCGATGTCCCGCGCACTTGGCAGAGCATCCAAGTGTTCACGCGGAGAATAAAGCAGCTGTTTAGTTTAAAAAAAAACCTTGAGAACTCGTCTTGTTCTCTGCATGTCAGATCACTTGTCTGTTAGTCCAGTCCCTGAGTCTCCTTCGCGGCTCCGTTGTTGCCTGTGGTCGCCGAAAGGAATTTGACATTTTTTTGTGAAATTTTGTCACATTCTTTCCCGTATTCATCCCCGCCCCCACCCCCACCTCAGGGGTTACATTGATAGGTGCATAACTTTATCGCTCTCGTGTAAAAAAAGCGCCAGAGAGAGGTGAAATGACAAATCTACTGTTTCTCAGAGTGTTTTGCAAAATAAACCGCAAACAAAAAGGAAAAAGGCAGTCCGTTTTCAGGGATAATTCATCTGAATCAAAGTGCTTTTTCAAGCACTTCTTTCGCTTAGTTCCCGAGTATTGAGTAGATCAATTAGAAAAAACTTTTTGGGAGAGACACGAGAAACGTTGTAAAATCACGAGCCGCAGGCGGGTGATTTTAAAATGTTTCGAGTCATGTCTCTCCCAACATCACAAGTGCTCTATTTGCCGATATATATATTATTATATGGATGCCAGTGTTTTACCGGAAACTAAAACACTCGTATTTTCCATATCTTCACTAGTGAAAATATGAAAAAGTTATGTACCGAATGTCCCGGATGTGCGCGTTTGCAGTGTTGTTTTCCTGACTTCGTCTGCAGTGAAATCTCGCTCGCTCGGTCACACGAGTTTTAAGCCACAAAACTATGTTTTGTTCTAGTTGTAAAGAGAAAAACCTTATTTCAACTATGGCAGAGAAAGCTACAGCAACACAAAAAGGGAAATTAGTTCTTAACGACACTGGGAATCAGAAAGATTGAGGGAGCATTTCACAAATAAACACTTTCGACTTTACCAAGTGAGTTGTTCAATTTGTAAAATTTTGCCGCTATGTCAATTCTAATCCATATAATAAAAAGAACATTACACGGTGGCTTGAAGATATGGATTTCATTTTCTCGTGTCAAAAACAATATTTTACTCACTCGCTGCGCTCGTTCGTAAAATATTGTTCTTGCCACTCGAAAATAAAATCCATATCTTCGCGCCACCGTGTAATATCCTCTATATATTAAACTATATACTACTTTTCACACCACGCCACAGAAAATACAGCCAATCAGAATGCAGAAATGGCGTTGTATATTCGGCGTTCCATTCAACCTTCCCATCGTGCATTGCGTCAACGTAAAAAGTTGCTTTAATTTTCTGTAGCGTGGTATAAAATAGTTACACAATGATTTCTCGTGGCATACTGAACAATATCCCACTTGTCACTAGTATTTTCTAAGCATACCAGAAAATACAAGTGACGCGTTAGGATATTCTGCAGTATGCCACTCGAAAACATGTATAACTAGTATATACTATATACTACTATATTTGTTTATTATAAAAAAACATTCTAAAACACGTTGAAACTCAATTTCACTTCGAATAAAAGAACCCCCAAAAGGGCGGTGGAGGCCAATTGGTCCAATCAGAGCAAACCTTGACTATTATTTTGGCTATCCATCAGTTATTTGATGTTTTTTTCATCAAATGTGTGCTAAAATCGTGTCACTTTTCACTGCTTTAGTGTGAAGATTCGACCTAAACTTTTGCTATTCCAATATGAAATAGAATCGTATGATATCACTTTTTTGTGGAAATTGAGGACGAGATATCATACGATTCAAGTATATTCAAAGTATTCAGTCGGTAGATTCCGCCGAAAAAGCACTCAAAAAGGCGATTCGCCTTTGTCTCTGCGCGACTCGTGCGATATCGCTTTTTTCGTGCTATTTTCTTAGCGGAATCTATCCTCCTGAAGCTTTAAATAATCCTATAATGTCCTCTTGGTTGAATACTGCCTCACATTGCAAACTCAAACAGCGAATTGTGAAATGTTGCAACGGAGGAAAACATTAAACATTCGCCTGAGATCTTTGGAGATGTTAACTAATCTAACCTCAATCTTAGAAAGTAGGGCTTTTTAGAAGCCGATGTCTGGTTTACAAATGCAGTCTCTGCGGAGATCTGTTTTTTTTTTTTATCAAATGCCCGATTCGAAGCTCAAACGAATTTAATGATTGGGTGAAGAACAGTTGGGCTAAGATAAGTTAAACCTTTTTTTAAAGAACACGTCTGAGGGCAAAATCCCTCAAGAACATTTTAATTTTCAACGTTTTTCTGCCTCACTTTTACATTTTTATTCATTAATTAAAATAAATGAAGCATAGATCCAAATACTTGCGTATGAATTTGTAAGCTTTCGAGGTGAATTTATCTTCGTCCTTGTACGCCTTTACTAAAGAGTCAATCTACGGCAGCGTCTCTTTATTTTTTAAGGTGACTCATTCGAAATTCAAAATGCACCCAACTGTGTCTAGAGCGCAAATCTGCGTCGCCAAACTCAAGGCTACAACTTTTGCGTCTTTTTCTCTATTGTTATAATTCGTTTTTCAAATCCTACTTTAATGATGTATAAATAAGGTCTTAATAACCGATCTTCTTGGAAATATTTTTAGAAGTCACAATCTAAATTTTTGTGAGGCCCTAATTTCATATTCAGGCCGTACTAGAAAAACTTAGTAACCAAGTTTGACCATTATATGTGCTTACTCGGTATAGAAGAAAATTGGAAAGTTACGGCATTCACCCTCTAGTCTTGCACGCAGATTTGAAGCTCTCTTATTTATGAATGATAATGAAATCTGGCGTTTCTCCAGGGGGAGCACAGTAGGCCTACTCTAATCAACGAACAAAGAAAGCTTTTATCATAGCAAGTGTTTGTGTTCCACAGGGACTTTAACAGACAATTGTTATGTTGGGAGCGTGACTGCCATTGATTAGATGTAGCCTAATGAGCTCCCCCTGAAAAGCGTCAGATTTCATTATCATTCATAAACAAGAGAGCTTCAACTCTGCGTGCAAGACTAAAGGGTGAATGTCGTAACTTTGCAATTTTCTTCTATTCCGAATAAGCACATATAATGGTCAAACTTGGTTACTAAATTTTACCAATGCCACAAGGTTATCGTCTATATACATCTTAGCAAGAAATAATTCCCAATAACAACACATTCTAACGCGACATTATTGTAATAAATTCATTGCACTTTCACGATTTCTTTCCTCGGTAGATAATGCTCGAACATTTTAGTAGTTCATGGTATTTGCAATCGGACCTTCGGTAAGTTTAATACATTACTATACGACATAGTGCCGAGGGAAGAGCCCAAAATAATGAGTTTTCGGAGCACTATTAAAATTCAATTCAAGCAAAGCAGAATTACTGGAATCAGCCCTCTACTTTGGCCAAAGTTGGCAGCATTTTTATTACCGCGTTTCTGTTCCGACGAATTTTCTGTAACTTAGCTTGATTTGAGATTACTTCAACTGGAATCGATTTCTGGAATTTGAGCCAAAAAACCGGCAAATTTTTTTTCTAGTACGACCTGAATATGAAATTAGGGCCTCACAAAAATTTAGATTGTGACTTCTAAAAATGTTTCCAAGAAGATCGGTTATTAAGAACTTATTTATACATCATTAAAGTAGGATTTGAAAAAAGAATTATAACAATAGAGGAAAAGACGCAAAAGTTATAGCCTTGAGTTTGGCGACGCAGATTTGCGCTCTAGACACAGTTGGGTGCATTTTGAATTTCGAATGAGTCACCTTAACTTGCAACTGATCAAGAACATGTTAACAATAGAGCGGATTTCACATGACTGTCAAGACTTGTTATGTAATTGCGATTGCTTTGCGTTCTCATTGGCTACTCGTTTTTCTCAGCCAATCAAATTCTGTAGTAAATACAATTGTGTAATTACTTAGTAATTGGTTCGGCTTGCAATTGGCTGAGAAAAAAGCCATTTAGGAGCAAGTCATGATTTCTCTCGATTCTGATTGGCTAGTGATTGCTCGATTGCAATTGTTTTCACGACAGTCATGTGAAAACCGCTCTATTTGCGAAAATTTATGGTGTTTGCACCAGCCACAATAAAAAATACACATTATGATAAAAAGGAGTGGGGATAGCGGATAAATTAGGGTCGGTACGTAGTTGCTTAAAACTCCTCTCTGGTTGGATAATACAACAATACCCTACACATCAACACGAGGATAATAGAGACAACAGAACTCCTTTGTAGAACGAAGATAATAGAGACAAAAGCAACTACTGAGAAATTATTATTGAAAAAAAAGGCGGATAATGTTTTCAAGGAGACGGAAAAAATGCAAAAACGCTTTTACGAAATGGCTCCTATACAAAAGCTTGGCGTTGAAATATCTTGTTCCCTTTCCTTGCACTCGAACATTCTAAATTGGTATAGATATAAGCGCTCTGGGCATTACTTCCTGATTGTACGGAAGCTTCATAAAAGCTAGACACAATTCAACCAATACAACACTCAACTGGCCACAGTTGTGGCCATTTCGAGACAAAACTACTTAATTTTCTTTGAAAATAAAACGTTTATGAGAAGGAATGTACCAATGGTCCATAGCTAGTGCCAAATCACCAGGTGATAAATAAATTTGCTTTTACCCGGTATCAGTCGCTGTATCACCCCAAAGATACGTACAGGAGACAAGGAACTTAAGATGAACCTACATTGCAGTCCTGGGGGCAGATTGATTGATGATTGAAAGCACGAATCTCACACTCGATAGCGTAGAACTACTCGGGTCCGTTTGGATTCATCTCTAAGTTCGTATACACTTCTAGTATGCTATGGAGGTACTTGGAACTCATTTGTCAAATCATTTTGGATTCATCTCTAAGTTCGTATACACTTCTAGTATGCTATGGAGGTACTTGGAACTAATTTGACATATCATTTGGGCATCTTTTGTACCCTGCTAGCAGAGGGTTTTTTGTCAGTCTTTTATTAGCTAGCAAAATGTTCGCGTCTGGTATGTCGCGTGGTATGTCAGGCGCAAATCAAAACAACCACGCGACATGCCAGACAAACGAACAACTTTGTTAGCTAATAAAAGACTGACAGAAAAAAAAACCTCTGCTAGCAAGGTACATCTTTTGAGGTTGTAAATGGAAAATTGGTGAGTCTCGCGAAATTCTTAGAGATTTTCGAATGTAGGATTTTTAAAGAGCTGCCTCGCAATCTCGTTTTCTGGCAAATTACAGAGAATGTTCGAGAAGCAATATTTGATCGTCTCGATCTCGAATTCTTAAGTCTTGATTACGCTGTCGGGGAAAATCTCACATTTGCCGTTCGCCAACATAGAATTCACTATGTTTAACAAAGGGAAACAAGAGAGGAATTTCATCCTCACTTTGATGGGCCATACGATACGAGGTTTGGTACATACGCGTACTATGAAAAGCGTGAATGAAAGCTTCATTCGTTAAAGTTTTTAAGGTGACTTATGTGCAACTGAAGGCCTTAATGAAATGGCAAGACAACTGTTTGTTTCTTTTTTCAGGCGAGAATGATGCAGAACAACACAAATTCCACAATATTCCCTCGTAACACATCTCAAGAAGAAACTGAAGGTCTTCCCTTAAAGAAAGACCACAAATATACCACGTGATAGGAGCTATCATCCTATTGGCCAATATAGTTTCCATCGCAACATTTACTTCCTCACGTGACATGCGAAGGAGGCGTTCTCACTACCTGTTGATCTCTCTGACATTCGCCGACTTGCTTGTCGGTGTAACCACCTTCATGGTCGCGCAAATTAGCCCACGCGTTACATACGAACTTTTAACCGCGACTGAATACGTGGATACACTTAGTGGACTTGCCTCTGTTATGACATTATCTAGTATCGCTATCGAGCGTTTTTTCGCTGTTGTGTTTCCTCTATACCATCGACAGTTGAGCGTCAAATTTTACGTTACGCTCATTACAGCTCCGTGGTTTTTTGGGCTATTTTGCGCGACCTTTCCTCACACATACAGAGGAACACGTAAAGAGGATACAATCCGCTTAATCGACGATTGCATTCTCGTTGGAACGCAATTAATCGCCTTGGTGATCATATCAGTATGTTATGGGTCCATCGTTGTCAAGATAAAACGCCGAAGAGCCTTGAAGATGCAAATCCAGAATCCCAGCAGTATATTGCGTGACCAGAAACTTGCTGTCACGCTTGGTCTTGTCACGCTAGCATCCATTATCTCCTGGTGCCCATATACAATTTACTTTTCCATTATGTACTTTTATGACAATTTCGAAATGTCAGAACTAGCAGTGTTCATCTTGAGAATCCTAAGATATCTTAACTCAGCTATTAACGTGGTATTCTACGTTGTAAAAATGCCTGATTTTCGCTCGGCGTTCTTGGCATTAATTCTGAGAAAAACTCACAGAAAAATGAACAGTTTTCAAAGTGATTCAACGTCGGTTTCTTGGCGACGGAAAGCCACGCCTTATTTGAGCAGAGGAAAGACAAACGAGGGCGTCGAGGACGATCAAAGCAGGGACACTCACTTATGAACACTAAATATCCAACAAGGCAATCGATTTGTACTTTTGTCATTCACACGAGGAAAAGAGACGTCTGCGCTGGTTCGAAACTCGCTTAGTCTGTCCTGTATACAGGTTTTCCTATCAAACGTGACCACACTACAGAAAAAGTGATACAAAAAGTTAAAGTGCATATCACCCCTGAAAAGAGCGAAATGGGACAAATAGTATAAGACCAAGAGTACATAAATAAGAGAGTACAACATGATAATAGGGCTTGAGAGAACCTTTAGACAGACCTAGTTATTTTTAGATTGGCACTTAGTCTTCTTTATACATCCCCTAGGGTCACGCACAGAGAACAACAATGGCAGAAAACAATAGGCTGAGCGGTAGTAAATACCGAAGTTATAATGAGCTACTGATCAAATGAATTTGATTGGCTACAAAAACAATAGCATTATAATTCAGCAAGAAAAACAGTTCTTAAAATAACTAGGTATGTAAAAAGGATCTCTCACGAATACTGTATCGGAGTTGTTCACTCTTAATTAAGAACTCTTGATAAGACATTAGAAGTAACTTACCGAAAACTGTTTTTGATTTCATTGAAAAATGAATATTTTACAGATTTTTGAATTATTTCCTTCGACGAAGACGGCTGCGCTGAAAAGGGCCTGGGTCGAATGACGTGGCGAGAGGTATTATTCTCTTATAGTGTCGGAAAAAAAAACATTTCAAACATTCAAAATACGAAATAATTTACATCTATAGATGTTGACAACCGTATCAAAATGAGTTTCTCTTATCCGTGGAAAATTATATATTGTAGTGCACTTCTCTTGAATCTACATTTGAGTGACAGCTGAAACAATACCTCCGGACACGTCACAAGAAAGCTCGACCCGGTAATCCCATTATCGGCCTCTTAGCCACAGGGTGACCAAAAGTGCAAAATCGGCTACTTTTGGCTGCACGTACTGAGCTGGGGTTTTATCCAAATCGCACGTATCATACATCAATTTAAAGCTTGAAACGCGTAGAATTCGTCCCATTTCGCTCTTTTCTGGGGTGATATGCACTTTAAGAGAATAAGAAAAAGAATCGAAAATAAGGTACTATACGTATGCTTTGAGAGATCTTCAAACACCTTTGTTAGGTGTTTACCCATAGTCCCTAGCGGTCTTGGCGCGTATGTTTGAGCACTTTACCGACGTTTCTTGAAATAGCTGTATTGCCGTCACTGAAGATCTCTGAACATGAACTGCTGCTAGCTTTTTAATACCATCATACATTACTCATCAATTTACTTATTTATTATTTCATGTAGGGCTTTGTAATCTGTATGTTTCGGGGTTTGCCTCGGCGGAACCTCCCCTCGACGCGCTACTTGTTTTAGTACAGCACTTTATTGTGACAGAGCGGAAATGACCTGTTTAGATCACTAAATTTCAAATAATAAGGTCAGGTTAACTCAGAAAAGCTTGATTTTTTGCATACAGACTCCTTGTCTTATTAGAAACAAAATATCAAAAATGACTTTTTTCTAATGGATCCGTCTTTGAGATATTAGGCTTTTAACTTTGTTTTCTGTGCCATTTTATGGGAGAATTGGTACTTTGATCAGGAATTCTGCAAACTTTGTTTAATCATATCTAAAATTCATATTCTTCAAATTTCTTGAAAATTTGGAATGAAGCTTTTGGTCATAGAAACTCTTTGTATACGGAATCTTGAGCTTATATGTTTAAATATGGCGAAGTTAGACATTTCATTTTTGGTCATTTCCGCTCTGTCCTTTATTGTACATATTGCATAGCGTACCTAAATCTCTAATTATACAACAACACTAGTAAAACGCGCCCTCTGATTGGCTGACAGGCCGTGTGTTATTAGAGTACACACGCACGATTGACGTCATAGCGCGCGCATGCAAGCAAAACCGAGTTTGAAAAGCGCGCACTGTTTGAGCTCATTCATCTTTAGAAAAATCGCTTTTGTTGTTGTATAACACAAATAGATCTCGTTTTTGTGTGCGTATGCACTGTAATAGATACACAGAAGACGTCACAGAATGTCATGAACAACAGTCGACTGCGGCTCGTTGCGTACTTTTTTGTTCATGACATTCTGTGACGTCATCTGTGTATCTATTACAATACACACGCATGCAAAACGAGATCTATTTGTTAAATATACAAATCAAGAGACCTTCCATTTCATGCTGCCGGGGTTCACTCGATCAAGAAACAAAAGAGGCGGCTAGGCAGGCAAGACCTAAATAACATGTTCTATTTCCTAGATTAGATTTCTGATTTGAATATGTCTCTAGTCTATGTTAGAGAAAATCAACAGGAGTTGCCCACTTTGGTTTCCTGTAATATCGCTAAAACCGTAAATCGCGTGCTCATTTATGGTGTCTGTCTGGCCACGCTTTGTATGCTTGTGCGCCCACTTTTGACGGTCAGAATGCGCGCGGCGCCTTGCGCAGAAGACATGTGCGTATAAACCACAGCTTGATCTCGAGAATGAATTCGTGATTCTCCCGAAATGTTATTTAACCGCTGAATTTGTGATAATCTATTGTTATGGTTATGTGACATGTACAAGTGTCCCACGGTTTGAAGTCACATGTTTTCTGGGTTAGCCAATGGTCATGGCTATAAGGGATAACTCAGAAGGAGGTATTATAATTTATAGGCTTCGCGGTAGAACGAACCTACATATGCCATGTTATGTCATGTTACGCCATGTAGCTTCGTTCTATTGTTTATGCCTATGAATTATTAATCACCTCCACTGTGAGTATCCCATCTAGCCCACGACCTTAGCCAATCGAGGGTATATTATGATCATTCTCGTACCCAGAGCTCCCCGGCTCGTCTGCTCGCAGGGGAGGCTCTGGTGACATCCATTTGAGGACCTTTGCTGATTGGCTGGTTTTGAACGTTGGTGCATGCGCAGAAAGATCTTTCTCTCAACGGCTCTGTATCAAATCTCGCGCATGCGTCAGTGGCTGTCACCAGAGCCTCCCCCGCGAGGAGACGAGCCGGGAAGCTCTGGGTAAGAGAATGTATTCTGATTGGCTAATATTGAACGTTGGGGCATGCGCAGAAAGTTATTTCTCTCAACTGTTCTGTATCAAATCTCGCGCATGCGTCAATGGCTGTCACAAGAGACTCCCTCCAACGAGGAAACAAGCCGGGGAGCTCTGGGCACGAGAATGGAGCCCGTGCACCATTCGGCCAGCGTATCTTGAACTCTTGGTGCTGGCCTAAAAGATGCAAGGGTTGTGGGAACGAGATTACAACAGATCGTCAACAAACTGACAAAAATCACTCTGTCACAACCGAGCCGATCGTTACAGATAATCATTTCCAAATCGCGTGTGAACAGGCCTTAAGTGTAGCCATGGTAACCCGCAGAAGCCAATGTACAAGGAGAAGCTAATTGTGAGAAAAACCACTACGGCGGACAATTTTCAAGACACTTATAACAAAACCAATGCTATATTAATGAAAAAGTTATTTAAACATCATGAAACATGTTTGGACACCTGACAAGAAAACGTAACCTGGGCTGCCAATGGCAAATATAATTTTGTCCATAAATCAATATGAATTACTGGCCACGACAAACTAATTAAACATTGTCATTGGCTGATATTCGGAAGGACAACTAGCGCTTATTAAAGACTCGCATGCAAATCTACCAAATTTGTTAGCGTGTTTCTTAACGAGTGGTCGGTGAAAGCGATGGAGGGTTCAGCTGCTAGGCAGAGTCCTAATCAAATAAACCAATTAGTATTACTGCCATTTTCGTTATGTTATCAACTCCCACTTAACATTTCCGAACGCCAAACTGCGTTTTGGCTTCCGTCGATCAAACTGGCTTGACGGGTGCATTGACATGTCCTAAGTTTCGTTTGCATTATGGTCGAAAATTTGGTATTGTAGCCTAGCTAACCCTTATTAGTTCAAAAACCTTTCAAAGCCTCCGTGAAATCACCCAGAGCTGTTCACTCGTTTAATTGACGGAAGCCAAACCGCGGTTTGTTAGTTGGTGTAGAGTTTGCAGAATTCTGAAAATTGCAGTAATGAATGATTGGTGAAAGTGAATGGAGATCTTTAGTTGCTTGGCACAGGCCTAATCAAATAAAGCTATTATTATGAAGCATATTCATGAAGAGCGAAAATGAATTTTTAGAGTTGGGCCAAGAAAAGAACAGGCAATTATTATTTGTGAGAACACTGTCTAATAGGTTATTCAATTGAAGAATTTTCCTATCAACAAGAAAGCATGAATCGCATTTAATGTGTATAAGCTGCAGCTTCAAGGACAACTGATCATTCTTGGTGGTACGACTCTGTCTGCTCAAGTGAACAAAATAAAGGTGAGAGAAGCTTAGGATTTGAAGACATAAAGCAATAACATGTCTTCTCCGCAAAAAATCAGAAAGCTTCGGTGTTTTTTGGTGATGCTATAGGACTTTTAATTTAAGCATGAGTTGAAAGAAAACTTAAGTCATCAATTTTTGCTTCTATAAAATCTCAATTTTGCTTCCGAAGAATTGGCTAAAATTTTCTAATTACATGGGGCAATTAAATTGAACACCAATTTTGAAATTTCGTGCAAAAGTGATAGCAAATTTTTTTTCAGAGATGTCTAAAGTTGAACAAGGGGGTCCACTGTAGCTGGGATATTATTAAAAGTATTAACACAAATAAAGATCGAAGTATGCTCAAGTATTGCTAAAAGATGCCTCCTACTGTCCTCCAACTTTGATATTCGTCAGAGGAATATTATAAAAGTTATAACTGATTTTATATTTACAGAAAATGCGCTTGGACTTTTCGTGGAGTCACCTTAATTGATTCCCTATTTTAATTCCCTATCTCCTATACACACCTTCCATAATGTTCACGGCTCATTTACATGTTCTATAGCGCTTGGTGACGTGCAAAGCTATATATTCTTTAGGTCCGATATTTCCTTCAATATTTAATTAAATTAAACAAACTTTTCTGAAACTGTGTATGCTTTACTACAGTAAATGGTTCTCTCGTCAATAACCAGAATTATGAAAGGCGTATAGCCTAGCCTGTGTACTGTTTACATAGAACTTATAAAAGAGTCTAGACAATATATTTCAGAGAACATGTACACCAACATAATTATATAAAAAGTCCTAAGAAAATGCGCTAAGACGCATTATTAGCGGACGTGGCATTTCACATTAAATAAACGCAAAAATTAAACGGGGCTTCCTTTCTCGCGACTGACTGACTAACTAGTATTTTCAGAAACAGCTAAAAGTGTAATTTGCGCAAAAATGATGGACACTAACATTTCGTATAAAGCAGTCTTGCCGGTAATTGATACAATGTCAGATGCAACCGTTAAAGCGACAATCATATTTCAAAACTGAATTCAAAATTAGTGGTAACAAATTATATAGAGAACATCGATAATTATAACTACTCTTTTTTCCCAGGACTGTTCGGACTTGGAAACTGCTGCCGGGTGAGGCAACTGATGCCACATTAATCCACCGCCCTGTCTGTCAGCACTTAGATGACTGAGGCGTTTGTAAGACCTATACGCCATCCTAGTCATTAGCGCAAGCTAAACTTAGGATAATTTAAAAAATACTTTTTTCAGTTTTGTTTTTCTTCCCTATAGGATCAACGCAATGCGGAACAGTACCAACTCCACTGCAAACAATTCCGAATCAGAAAATATACACCCTGACCTTACGAGGACACATATATACTATGTAATCGGATCTGCAATCCTATTGGCCAATCTCGTTTCCATAGCAACCTTTACCTCGTACGGTAACTTGAGGAGACGACGCTCAAGCTATTTGATAATCAGTTTGTCATGCGCAGACACTCTGGTCGGAATTACCACACTGATGCTAGCGCAACTTCAATTTGATTACCCTAAAATAACGAAGGAGTTTACCACGATAACAGAATATGCCGACACGCTTAGCGGTCTTGCTTCTGTTCTGACACTATCCAGTATAGCTGTGGAGCGATTTCATGCTGTCGTTTTTCCTCTAAAACATCGACAACTTGGCATCAGATTTTACATCACTCTCGCTGCAGTTCCTTGGATTTGGGGCGTTTTCTCGGCTTCGTTCCCCCTCACTTACAGGGGAACTCCAAACGAAGATCTCATACTTGTAATTGACGATTGCATACTAATTGTAGCGCTTTCAATTGCACTTGTGATCATAACCGTATGTTATATATCAATCGTTATCAAGGTGAGAAACAGAAAAATCCAAAACATGGAAATTCAGAATCGAACTACAATATTGCGTGACCAGAAACTTGCCGTCACGCTAGGTCTTGTCACGTGGGCTTCTTTGGTATCGTGGTGTCCATATACAATATTTGTCTCTACGCTATATTTCTGTGAAAGCTGTCATGCCTCAAACTTGATAATGTACCTGTTAAGAATTCTAAGATTTCTTAACTCCGCAGTGAACGTGGTTTTCTATGCTGCAAAAATGCCTGAATTTCGCGCAGCGTTTTTGGACTTAGTTCGAGGACGATTATGCAGAAACCAGAAACAAAGGAAGTCTCCGAGGTAAATCTAGCAAGAGTGTAGAACAGAGCAATAGCCAAGAAACACGGCTGTGAATTCCTGGAAGGTCGTCCGTCGTATTTTATAAACAAATAGTAAAGACTGCTAACTTTACATTGATGACGAATCAGTAGTTCCGAAACGTCTGTATATAATAATATATACATAAAGTGCATATTTATAAGTAGTTAACTTCGAGTAGCTTTCAGTTTGCTGCACTACCCAGTTTAATAAAATTTAAACGAATAAATAACGCGGCGCCCACATAATCGAAAAGAAGTTGAAGGATTACACCCACAAGCAAAGCGAAAACATGGTCACTTCTTATTTGAATTGCTGTTGAAGTCGGCAGTAAGAGCCTCAGTAATTAAGTCGCCATTTTATCAGGCTAGCGACATTCCGAGTCAGAGAAAGCATCCATTTCCATCGACAGATTTAGGCCTGGTGCACACTTGCGACATAACGACATAAGAAAAATATCACGCGAACAACATTTAGTGGTTTCCAAGCGTTCAAGTCGACAAAAAATAACATAAGATTGCTTTGGTGAAGTAATGTAATGATGATCCATGGAAACTACTGATTATATCAGTTATTTTCCGATGCTCTTTTCGTTGCATAACGTCATTATGTCGTTATGTCGCTAGTGTGCACCGGGCTTTAGGGAATGCAGTGAGACATTTTCGAATGAATTCAGTAAACCAAGTATTAACGTTTGTTTGCAGATGGTTATATATCGATATTTTCAAGATTTCCACATGTAATTCAGCTTGTGACATCGAATGTAGACCTTAGAGTAGACCATAAAGAGCCTGTGTCAGCCGCCATTTTGTCAGCCTAGTAACATACCGAGTCAGAGAAAGCATCCATTTCCATCGGCTGATTTAGGGGATGTAGTGCGATCATTTCGAATGAATTTAGTAAATCAAGTATTAAACTATGTTTGTATATGGTTATTTCGATATTGCTGCGCGTAATTCGTCTTCTAATATCCAATAAAAACAATAAGGGTGACTGACGCGCTCGTGATATCGTATTTTCTTATATAGACATGAGTGTTTTACTGGGAAACATATGCCATTCGTACATCTCATACGAAACTACATCCGAGACCTGAGTAGCATATTTTCCATATTCTCCAAGTGCTAGACAAGTGAAGATATCGGTAAAAAATAAAGGCCTTTGGAGATCGATTTTGTATAATTCTTTTAGTTTGTTTGTGTAAGAAAATTAGACGATGGCTTAACTTTAATTTTTTTGTGTCAAAAACAATAATTTACGAACGAGCCCCACGCCACTCGCAAATAAAACGCATAATTTCGTATATAGAGCAGATTTCTTATGACTGTGAACGCGCAGAACTGTCGCGGCACGGAACCTGACCTGCTGTAGATACGGAACGAAATCGCGTAGTCGCGGCACGGTCGCGGTCGCAATTTTGGCGCGGCAATCATTTCACAGTCATACGAAATCTGCTCCATAGAACGCGCCATCGTGTAATATCGTCTATGCGGTGAATATAGTGTACATGCAAGATCTTACTTGAGAATACTGAGTAGTGGCAGCGCCAGGCAGGTCCATATTCCTCCTCCCATGAAGGGCGAATGCAGTAGTTGTTTGAACGCGAAATCAGCAGGGACGGGTGTCTTGGACTCGGGGTCGACCATGCGCAGTAGAACCAGCCCTGTTGCTATGACGCCTGTGTTCATCCCAAAATCAGCTATCGCACGTTCGAACCTGAAATAAAACGGTGCAAACACCACCAGGAGTGAAACGGACGTTATTATACGATTTTACCATATAAGGTCAAAATTTAGTGCAGAAATTGAGCCGTATTACACGGTTGAAAGCCGTATAACACTGTAGGAAACCGGTTACGAACCGGTTTTGCGCGCGCAGTTGAATGGCTTCCCGATTGTGTGCTAGTCAAATCACGTACGTTTTTTAGTGAATCTTGAAAAAAAGAAAATATTTTTGTTCGTCGTATAAAATAACTCATTAGATGTGTTTTCATGCAATACTGGCGGACATTTTACTCGTTGCTTGCTTTTTTCTTCGCCCCTACGGGGCTCGGAAAAATACGTCCGCAACTCGTAAAGCATCTAATATGATATATTTATTCAAGCAAGTCCACAGTGGATTTTCTCAGACTCAAACCCAGTTGCAGTACAAAAGTCAGGAGTGCACGCGCGGAGTTGTATCGATGTGGGAAGGACGCGCAATGGAGGAGTGTCAGGGGCAAGCATGCGCCCTTTCCACAAGCCTTTGCGCGCCTGTCAAGTAACGCAATACCGGTAACATTTCAGTAACGCAAACCAGAAATTAATACAGTAACGACTAGCCTGAATTTCAGCCGTCTTTTCTTCCTACACTCCAACGTTGCGGGAGAAAAAACGACTGAACGCCGACTTCCAAAAACGTGCCCAGGAGTTAGTGCAGGAATATCGTGCAGAAAAAGTAGTAAATTGTTCATTTTGATGGAAAAAGCATGAAACTTGGCAGGATGATAGAGCGTCCCATGCCGAGCAATTCTGGATGTAGACCCACCCTCGATAACGTATACTTCCAGTTTTATAGCAGTGGAATCAATTATCCTTTAAACAAATAAAATAACGTGTTGCCTTTTGAGTTCAGACACGAAATTTTGTATCATGACAGAGTATGCAATACCCTACAATTCTACAATACTTGACACCCCCCTGATCATGTACTTCCAGTGTACCAAGATGGTATTCATTATCACATAAAATCAGAAACAAAGGGCGTTGCCTTCAAGATACACGCATGGAAATTCACGTGAAAATGTACCATGGTACAATGGGAAAATTCGCATGTAGACCCACGCCCGAACTCATGCACTTCCAGTTTTATCAAAATGGAATTAATTAGTCTTAAAAGTGGTGTCAGGCTTTCGAAGACTTTGGTATTCAGGATCAAGAGCCACCTCAACCCCCCCCCCCCCCCTCCCCCCCCCCCCCCCCCCCAGCCACACACACACACCCCGTCATTTGCTTACAGTATCATGGGGATGGAAAAAATCACAGCATGATTGCAGCACAAAATAGAACCATATAAAAACGCATTATATTTTTTGTAACAACGCTTGACCAAATAGATATGCTAAGCTGGCGCGGGTTGTTCAAAGGTGGATTAAAAATTTAAACCAGGTTTAGTTCTGAACAAAACCATCGAGTCACCATGGTAATTAATCCTGGATTAGTGCTAAACCACTTTCGAGCAACTGAACCCACTGGTAAGCTCCATAGAGATGGATTTCAGCAACGATTTGATAGTCCTCGGGCATGAGGGACACAGCCAGTGATGAAACTGTCTCTACTGTAAGAAATATAAATCCACTGGGAAAGATGCATATGAAAACTTCATTAATAGTCGCATTAACAAGAAAGAGAAGTCTTTGTTTGACCCGATAAAGTGGAGTCTATTTGGTCAAGCGTTGTTACAAAAATATAATGCGTTTCTATATGTCACTATTTTTGTGCTGCAATCATGCTGTGATTTATTCCATCCCCTGATTCTGTAAGTATGTGACTGGGGGTCTTGATCATGAATAGCAAAACATGCAATAATGCATAACTCTTAACATACAGAATTTGACCCTGACATGAAAGCCCAACACCGCTTTAAAGGATAATTAATGCCACTTCGATAAAACTGGAAGTGCATGAGTCAGGGCGTGGGTCTACATGCAAAATTGCCCATTGCACCATGGCAGGAGCCAATAAGTAGGAGCTTTCATCTTTGGTATTGGGTCCGTGAGGCAGCGTTTTTACTGACCTGTCTATTTTTAGAATGCATTTGGCGCGAATCGTTGCAGAAATTGTCCAATCAGCGTCCAGTCAGCTTCCAGATCTCAATATCGTATAAATTATCTCCATCGATAAACATGGCGGAGCAGGAGCGAAGACTGACTCTGCGAGTCGAATTCCTCATGTAAACTTCTAAAGTAGTTTATTAGTCAGCTCGGTATCTGGGATAACAATTATAGCAAAAGTCCCAACCTCAAAATACCCCGAGAAATCTCCGCCGCAATCTTGTGTTTCGGCACTGTGCGGACGTCTTGGGGGACGAGTAACAAATTTAAAATGCAAATTCGCATCTAAAAATAACTAGGTCAGGAAATACGCTGCCTCAACTACATATGTTAGATGAAAGCTCCTACTTATGGGCTCCTGACCACGGTCCATCTTAACGAGAATTTACATGCGTGTATCTTGAAGGCAACGCCCTCTGTTACTGATTTTATGTGATAATAAATTCCATATTGGTACACTGGAAGCACATGATCAGGGGGGTGTTACGTATTGTAGAGTTGTAAGGTATTTTAATACCCTGACACGATACAAAATACCGTGTCTGAAGAGAAAAGGCATACGTTAGTTTGTTAAGTTTAAAGGATAATTAATTCCACTTCGATAAAACTGGAAGTGCATGAGTTAAGGCGTGGGTCTACATGCGAATTTGCCCATTGCACCATGGTCCATTTTTACACGAATGTACATGCGTGTATCTTGAAGGCAACGCCCTCTGTTACTGATTTTATGTATAATGAATTCCATATTGGAACTCTGGAAGTACATGATCAGGGGGGTGTTACGTATTGTAGAATTGTAGGGTATTGAATACTCTGTCATGATACAAAATTTCGTGTCTGAACTCAAAAGGTAACACTTTATTTTATTAGTTTAAATGATAATTAATTCCACTGCTAGAAAACTGGAAGTATACTTATCAAGGGTGGGTCTACATCCAGAATTGCTCGGCATGGGACGCTCTATCACCCTGCCAAGTTTCATGCTTTTTCCATCAAAATGAACAATTTTTCACCAAATTCCTGCACTAAGTTGCGTGATTCTCAAGATCTTGAGAATGGATGGTGATTGGTCAGTTTTTTTAATGAGCTATATTTATGCACAATTTTCAGCGACAAGGTGACTGTACTCAAAGGCAGATACGTGGCAGCCTACAGAACGGCTAACATTTATCCATAAAAATATACCTCAGCCCGGTAAGAATATTATGTGCCTGTTACGAAAGGCCAAGCGATCTTAGAAACACATAGCATGCAGAAAATTGGATTTACTCGAGGCTCGTGAACTCATCGCAAACTGGCAATTCACGAACGAGTACCAACACAAATTCATTGTGCTTGTCATTGAAGTTCCGACTCCCCAGATTAAAATGATTTCCAAAACAACTTCCCAACTTTTTTAGATAATTATTTCATAATTTTGAAGCACCAAGAGCAGCACAGTAGGAACAGAAAACTGGCTATTTTGATCTGACGGCGGCTGACGGGTTTTCCCGAATCCACATGACTGAAATGCTTTCTTACCAAAATACATCACGCTGACTCTGATTTCGAGGAAATCACTATAACATTACAGGCTCCAGATTCGCTTGTGATTGATTGTCAGTTGCATAACAGTTTTTAGACAACTAGAACGAAATTTTAGTGTGTTTGGAGGTGAAAGTATCGACATGCACGTTTACCGATCTCAACGACGAGTTTTCGGCCTGCAAAATCCTGGAGAAAATGATATTCTGCCGCATGTTATGTGGCTCTCTAAGATCGCTTGGCCTTTCGTAACAGACACATTGTATTCTTATCGGGCTGAGGAATATTTTTCTGGGTAAATTTTAGCCGTTCTGTGGGCTGTCATGTATCTTCCTTTGAGTACAGTTCTCTTGTCGCTGAAAATTGTGCATAAATAAAGCTCATTAAAAAAACTGACCAATCACCATCCATTCTCAAAATCTTGAGAATCACGCAACTCCTGGGCACGTTTTTGGAAGTCGGCGTTCAGTCGTTTTTTCTCCCGCAACGTTGGAGTGTAGGAAGAAAAGACGGCTGAAATTCAGGCTAAGTAACGACTAGTTACGAGTCTGGGATTTTCTTGTTTAATGCCATAATCATCTCCAAGGTAAATAAAAGCGCGAAATTTAAATCATATCTTGAGCATTTCCAATTCCTTATGTAAACTTTTTCGTCGTATGGCAGAGTAAAATAAATATATAGTATCTAGAATGAAACCGGGTAGCAATTACAAGCAAAACATACTACTATACACCGCAAAAGAATGGAATAAAGGTTTCGTAATCTACAGTCGTAGCTTAATAAATGTTCATGTTGCAGGCTTCATGTGTATCTTCCGCGAGCGCCAAAGTCCCGAGATTTTAGGCGGGATTATGAGCCAATCAAAGCGTTTCACGCACTGACACTCGACGAGGCTCGACGCAACTCCAGGGAAATACAATCATTATGTCTAAAGGGAGGCTGGCACGATACGCGCATGCTCCAGGAACGATCACTGAGCAAAACATCCTATCAGAAAACTATTAAAGAATATATAAAACGTAAACAATTGTTCGGATGGATCGAGAAATAGCGAGATTAAAACGGATTGTTTTCGTGGTTTTCAGCCTTCGCTGGCCATCGTTACGGATACTTCTTTGTTTTGAGATGCGCAGAACAGCTGCGCAGTTGCGTGACAGCCTTCCTTTAAGGATTCTAGGCACTTACCAGTGATTAGGGAGAAGAAATCTCGCAAATACGCCAATCATAAGAAAATTCCACAGGAATCCACATCCACATAGGATCAACAGAGGACCGATGTCCACAGCGACGGCTGAGATGTTAACTGTGGACACCGCCGCGGTGATGAGGAAGTCGAGAGAAGATGATGAGATGCGCTCCATGAGTGAGGCGTCAATCAGCTCGTTAATGGTATCGATACGCTCAATCACCAGCTGGAACCACGTGATAAAAATACCATGTGTCAAGTGGACGTGACTTTAATTTTAACAATGACTTTGCGCGAAAAATTATTTTCTATAGAAATGATTTCAAATTGGATATAATAAAGTGATGATAGACCAAATCGGCTATCAGTGTTTACATCTTGTTGCCAACCAATTCAGAACATGTGATGAATCCTTTGAATTGTCATCTTGTTCTCACTCGACTGAGTGCACGTGGGTATGTGCAGAACTAACAAATGTATCCTCCCAAAGGAATCATCACATGATCTGAATCGGGTGCAACTAGATGGAAACACCGTTAGCCTTCAGCCTCTGACTGCAAGGATAATTTTTAATAAACCATCTATCTATCTAGCCGATTTGGTCTAGTGAACCACGGTAGTCATGTTGCATTCCAAATTGCACCAAATAGGCCACTTGCACTGAGTAGGTCACGTGACCCCGACTACCTCTTTAATAACGAAATGAATCAATTCCAGAAACACAAAGAACCAATTGATATTAGTCAGAAACTGAATTTCAGCATAAAATCTCTAACCTGGAGCAAATGGCAGCCAGTTGAATTTTCAAGATTTTATTCAGGGTCACGTGACCCAGTTAATGCAAGTGGCCTATTGCACATGATTGCACTCCACTCGGTTCAATTAGCATTTTTACACCTCACAAACACCATATTCACCTTATTAGGAAATCAGAAGATCCTCTTTTGATAGAAATTTCGGCGAAGGTAGCAAGAAAACGGTGAAATTTGAATGAAAACTTGCAGGAATTTCACTAGACTCGAGTTCTACATCTATCCACCATTTGAGTTTGGTAACCACGCTAAATAACGCATAGCAATCCCACGTGCGGCTCGACCCTGCAGTCATGAGCAAAACGAATCATTTACCTGAATCAATATTCCTCCCGCCATGCAAAGCGGAAACAGCGGGATACCCGACAAGAAGTTGAGATCCTTCAGTTTGTCAGATGTCCCTTCTATAAAGACGAGGGCAAGCTTGAGGCCGTAACCAAACAACATGGCGATCCCTAGCACGGCCAAGTGAAGTGCCAACACGTCTATAGAGCTGGCGCGCACGGTCTGTATACCCGCAAGGGGTCGGCTACCGACCGCATAGACACCTCTGAGGGAAAAGGAGAGAATAAAATAACGACAAGGTTCTTGAGAATTAGCTGGACTAAGGCAAAGTTAAGAATTCCCGAGCCCCTATGACGTCACGATGCACCGTCACAATGCGAAGAAAAAAAATCAATAGTCATGTGCTGTTTTTCTCATTTCACATCGCGGAGGAGACGTAAGGATGGTTGCGTTCGTGTGAAAATCAAAGAACGCAGACGTAAGCGTGAAGGAAGCAGAACGGAAGGTTTCCTTTTTCTTACATCTCCGCTTACGCTTACGTCGCTAACTGTCACGACGATTTCACGTAAGCTCTTACGCCTCCGTCTCCCTCTCCGCTTTATTTCACTAATGAAAAAGCCAGCTTAATGAGGCTTATTCCTTCGTGCCTACAGCCAACTAACCGTTGTTTAGCTCTGTGAATTTCCAAAACGTGGTTTCATTTCGCTTTCTCTGTTCAGCCAGTCAAAGCATCTAAGCCAATGAGATCGTTAGCCGGTTTCGCGTGGCCGTAGCTAGCGGAGAGGTAGAGGGGACAGTTGCCCCCACCGAGGTAAACATTTCTACCCACGGCCTTGTGTCGTCTAGCGCAGTTGACTGGGTTTTCGTCGACTGCACTAGGCGAAATAAGGCAATGACCTCTGATTGGCTTGACTGGCGGAACAAAAAAAATAAACAATCCCAAAAGTCGTCTCTATATTTTTATTTTATTATTATTATTATTTTAGATTTTTTCGCTCGAAGGCAGGGCACATGCTCACAAAACGTACCTGATAGATATCTTGACTTCCTGTGCCGTGTCAATTCGCTCTTGCTTCACCCACCCCCTGTAAGTAGCTATGTTGACCCACATGACGCCACACACCACCGAGAACGTCAGGCCGAGAGTCGCTGAAGCTAAACCGAAATCTCCACCGTTCTCGAACCCAAGCTGAAAAGGGGAAGAATTACTTGAGGCATAGTTGTGCGACTACAGATCTTTATCGAATAGCATGGCATGATATGGTATGGCACAGTATATAGTAACTAACAGAGCTGGAAATTACTGCCGGTCATCGGACATTGTCCGATCAAAATTGCAAAATGTCCGACCAATTTTCACTGTCCGACCAATTTTCTAGTAGAGACAACTAAACCAAGAAAACAGGTTTTTAATGGCCACATGTGTGATCAAGTACGAAAAATTATTTCCAGCTCTGTTCTAATGTGGTGCGGTTAGGTAGGTGTGGTGAGGTGAGGTGTACTGTGGTGTGGCATGGTATGCTGTGGAATGTGCTGTATTGTGGTATGGTGTGGTGTGGTAAAATATGGTGGTGAAATATGCTGTGGTATATGCTGTGGTATGACATGGTGTGGTGTAGTGCGGTGTGGTGTGGTATGGTGTGCTGTGGGATGGTATTGGGTATGTATAGTGGTATGGTGTTGTGCAGTGTGACATGGTGTGTTGGGTGTGGTATGGTACGGGTATGTTGTGTTTTGTGGTGTGGTACAGTATGTGGTGCGCATGATATAGTGTGGTTTAGCATGGCATGGTATGTTATGAAGTGTTGTGTTGTGGCATGACAGATGGTTTGATGTTTCAAATAATTTTACCTTACGATAAGTATCTGTCAGGCCACCTGCTGTCCCATGACCACCAGCAAAGCCTATAGGTAGAACGGTGGCAAAGAGCGGACTAACGTGGAACACAGGAATCTGTCAATCAAAAAGGATCACCATGACACTAAGGGAGTTCTCAACAAAAATGCATTGAAAGAGATAGAGGCAATTAAATGTCATAAGTCAATGTTATGGTCCGGTTGATTACAAAGTTGTTATAAATTCGCCAATCAAACTAATCCGGTGACTTCACGCGCGCGTTCTGCGCTAACAGAAGTGCGATTTTTCCTAATATAAAGGCCAATGTTACACGAGGCAATTTTTCTTTCAACTCGCAACACAACGATGACGAATTAAAAATCATTGCTAGTTGCCGCGGGACCTTACACGATCGCAATATGTTTTGCAACCTGCAATGCGCCCGCATGGAAAATTATAAATTACAGTGGCACTATCAAAATCAAGCGCGCGATAAATTGCCAAGACATGTTACACGTAGCAACTTGTCTCACAACGTTGCAAAAAGTAGAGCTCGGTTCTACATTTTCTGGAACTCGCAACGCAAAATATTGCATTGCAGGGGGATGTTACACGCGCGCTTTTCGCTGCAACTTCAAAACAATCCTAAGATTTCAAAATACATAATATAATAAAATCATGTTTGAGCCTTGTGTCGTACAATTTTTATGGTCTGAAAATCTAGTTCACTTAAAATCTGTAGTTATACAATGACTTTGTTGCGGAAAAAAACTTCTATGGAAATGATTCCAAAATGGATGGGCCTAGGGCATATGTCGAATTAAAGTCGCATGGAGTACAAAACAATAGATAATTTGTTATTTGAAAGTGTAATGAGTCGGTATCGTTTGAAAAAATTGTAAGCTGCTGTTGCATTTCACAGGGGCGAAGCCAGGATTTGAGAGAAGGGGGGGTGGGGTCAAATGTATAATGCGGCTTTCCAGCTTACCGATTTTTTTCTTAATTTTTACTGTATTTTTTTTCTAAAAAGGGCACAAGGCACCCAGGCACCCAAGGACCACCCCCACCCCCATCCAGCAACGCCCCTGATTTCACTTGTATGGTTTGGAGGTTCTACGGGAGGTGTTTCTAAAAAATAGCCCTTTTTGTAATGTTGATGGGGATTCCTACTCTTAGTAACGGACTCTTGGTAGCCTCCTCCACAAGCATCTCTAAGAAAAAAAATGAAAACAGAAGAAAGAAGACGAAGCGTGGACGTTTTTTCCGGGACTAGGAGCGAGAAAGAGCAAAAAAAAAATGCCTCGGGTAAGGGGGCCCCCTCGTTCCCACTCGCCCACATTCACACCGTTATCCCACAGGAAGCCCAGGAAGCAGTCAAGAGACTAACAGAAGAGTGTAAACAAGAGACGCCTGCGGAGGAGGCTAGGCTCTCGGTAACATATAGTATAAATCCTACCAGTAGAGCTCCAGTGACAACAAGAGCCACCACCCACTGCCCCCACGCGATCAACATCCCATACATCAATTGCGGCCCGGCCTGGTTCCAAATCACTTTCACATTCGGAATCTTGGTGCCAAGAAACAAGGACGAAAACACAATATTGATAAGGAAGCCTGCGAGCTGGTACCTAGAAAATGGAGACAATGTTATTTATTGATATAATTTAACCAAAGGCCAGGAAATCCTACACAGAGCAGTGAGGGGCGTAGGTGGGATTTGAAAACTTTGCAGGCACGACCAAGAGAAGGTCTGCGAGGCACTGACTCTAGGATTGCACTCAAAATCAGACCACAGAGCAGGATCTCTTTGTGGGAATTGCAAATCAGCAGTCAAAGCTGATGACTGCAGTACGTACTTGCACCAACATCAGCCCGAAAGTTTGCAGTCCCATGCCTTGCAGTCCTTGAGATGGGTCTTATGGTTTAATGTCCTTATCTGAGAAGATGCGAAGGCAGCAGCTTCTATTCAATGCTTTTTTTTTTCGCTTCTCAAAGGAATCAATTACATTCTTGAACCCAGAGCTCCCATGTCTCGTCACCTCACAGGGGAGGCTCTGGTGACAGCCATTGACACATGCGTGAGATTTGATATAGAGCCGTTGAGAGCAAGAGCAATTCATGCCTATGGTCGACCGTTCAACCAAGCAGCAAACATCCTCAAATGGATGTCACGAGTGTCTCCCCTGCGAGATGACGAGCCGGGGAGCTCTGGGTTAAGCTCTGGGTACAAGAATGAATCAGGTATGTTGAGAAAAAGGAGGGATAAAATCTCCAAGATCTATCGCCTATCCAACCTCCTGGGCAGTTGTGATAAGGATTTTTTTCCATTTAATAACTTATCTAATAATTTAGAAAATCTCGTGTCCCAAGAGCCTTTAGTCTGCGAGCTCGCTCTCCAGTGGTTTTTTCGGATATTTTTTTTTTTTTGCGCGCGGGATCCTGTGACGCGGAAAGGACATGAATCGGCACAGGAATCCCGCGCGCAAAAAAAAGTGTCAAATCTCCGAAAATAACCACTGCCGCATGTCAGAAACATATAACTTAGTTGAAACATGTAACGGCGAACCAAGCTGTGGAATATTCGTAGTGCGTTTATGACCATATTTGGTCAATTATGAACTCTCGACTGCTAACCCAAGCAGGTTTTCTCTTCATAATATTTCATTTTTCGCTCAAATAAAGTAGAGCAACAGTGGTTAGTGATAATAAACTAACAATTAACATCTTGAAGTCTTGCAATAACATTATTTTCAAAATCTGTTCAATTGTTTATTCTGCGAATATTCCGCAGCTTGGCACTAAAGCAATGTATGGTTGTTACACGTTTCAACTCACTTATATGTTTCTGCGCATGTTTAATTTCTTCATCAGCTTTGTTTGTTTTGTCGGGACACATGTCCAAACAATCACAGATAAGTACATATACCGGAAATCACGAAACATGCAATGCTGAATAAATCAATACACAAACTTAACGAGTTAAAAAATAAACCACTTAAATATTGTGGTTAGATGTTCTCTATAAGCAAAGGTCGTACTGTATACAAATAAGATGAATTTTGAGCCCCGATCAACTTTACAAGTAGAAGCTGCTAAAGAAAGAATATACGTGGATCTAGTTTCATTCATGCACGTGGTCCCATTCTACTCACTGCTCGATCTCTTTTTGTACGATTTAGCAAGAGAAAACGCGTTACACTGTGATCAGAGAAAATATTTTATAGACTGAGGACTTTTTTCTACTGCTAATTGCATCCGCTCCGACTTCCAACTTTGAACAGCTCAATCTGCTCAATGTTTGATATTTCACGCTGATAGATCAGTTTAGAGATAATTGGAGGGTAGCTGAAGGGCAAACCCCCTAGAAGGCTTCTGCTGTTTCAAAAATACATGTTTCTTTGTGGAACAATAACAGGACAATCTACTTATGCCCACTCACCAGCCTTGCGTGAAATTCAACTTGATAAACGCGGCAACGTTCGCGTCGATACTTGCTAGCTGGAGAATGATCAACCCGACGATACCTCCGATCACAGAAGCAGGCAAGTAGAGCTTCTGGAAAATCCAGCAGTACAGACGAAGAAACTTCCCAAACACAAGCAGGAAACAAAGCCAACAGAACGAAGCAACTGCTGAGTAAGGTAGCGGTTTTGCTTGAGGAGCACACAGCCCGTTGATCAAATCAAATCCCTCTCGACAATAGCAAGAGGTTTCGTTGGCGGAACTTGTAATGCAAACCCCTCCAGTGCCGCAAGAATCAGCTATCGATGCGTTGCAGGTCATTTTAGGAACTAAGCGCTGGTTCTAGCGCGGGAACGGTAAACATGAGCTGCAGATACGTAATCAAGACGAGTTCTCAGGCCCTTCGCGATGAATTACGGCGCATCAACGAAGTCGCCTCTATATTGTGAAATTTGATCCCTTTTCTAATATGCAGAGTCCGATCGCCGCGCTGACATCAACACGTCACACATTTACTTGTATGTCAGGAAATTTTAAGAACAACTTTTGCATGTTAATATAAAATCGGCAGTTTTCCAAATGTGCACAAGAAAATTATCCCACGGGCGGTAGGAAAAGGGAAATCTGTTAATCAGACTGCATCTGTAAAATACCGAATGGCGTTCACGGGAATATACCTGTAAGTTCAGGTAGTTCAGTCCCTGAACTCTCCTTCGCGGCTCCGTTGTTCCCTGTGGTCTCCGTTGTTGCCTGTGGGACTGGACTAAAGTTCAGGTGTTTCGCTTGAATTTGCAACGCGCATCTTTTCTGCGCACGGTCGTCACGCGCGCACT
Source organism: Scolanthus callimorphus (assembly GCA_033964015.1). Lineage (NCBI taxonomy): Eukaryota > Metazoa > Cnidaria > Anthozoa > Actiniaria > Edwardsiidae > Scolanthus > Scolanthus callimorphus. The sequence continues at coordinate 160,940 of JAWWUD010000155.1, forward strand.
TCAAGCCGAGTGCGCAAAAGCAAAACAGGATGAGACAAAAAAAAAAAGCCAGAGGATTTGATGGTTTAAACGAATAGTAGCCAGAAAGTATAGCTCAGTGCTAATTAAAATTCTTAGTTTTATTACGTGTTTTTCTCCTAACATCTTCATGATTGAATGACCCTAATTTTCATGTATGTACACTAATTTACACTACAAACTTTATCGAGACTACAAATCTAGAAAACACATCCTTGGACTATACAACAAACGATCCTAACCCATCAACGACGACTAAAGCCTAACCTCTTTTACACTAACATGAGCTCCTAGCCTCAATATGGAAAGAAAAAGCTTCCAAACAAATTACAGCAACCTGCACAACATTATCTCACTATCTTACAGTTAAAACCGTTGTATCGCGATCCACGTTCTCAAAAACACCAATTATGTTTTGATTTTTGACTTTGCTGTTCCGCCAATCAAACTATTTGAGCCTGTTGCCGTCATTCGCCTAGTGCAGTCAACTGGCTTCCCTCTGTCCTAAAACCAGGCAACGTCGCGACGGAAAGCCAGGCGACTGCACTAGGCGAAACAGGGCAAGAATCTAATTGGCCTGTAAGATTTGACTGGCGGAACAGCAAAGCCAAAAGAAACCGATGTTTTGAAAACGCAGGCCGCGGTGTTACGGTTTTAGCTCTAAGGATTTTTTTTCGCGCCAGGAATTTTCAAAACAGTTTGATATCGTATTTTTCTGCTCCGCCAGACAAACCATTTGGGCCAATCAGGTTCTTTTCATGTATCGTCTAGTGCAGTCGACTGGGTTTTCATCGCGACAGAAAGCCAGTCAACTGCATTTGGCGAAAAAAGGCAACAATCTGATGGGCTTGTGGGAGTTTTGTCAGGCGAAACGTAAAAAAAAGCACTTTTGAAAACGCGCAGTGTGAAACAACGAGCTAACGTGTTTACGGCAACCAAAGTTGCGCGCACTTTAATGTCAGAACATTAAAGCATGAAACAAGAAAATACCCTGCCTTTTCTTGTAATTTCACTATCTTCTATCGGATTCGCGAGTGCACTACGGTTCTCATAATTCTGCGAACTCTACATCAAAAGTCAAACATCGTTTGGCGTCTCAGTCAAATGTCTCAATGGGCCCAGCATCAAACCTTGGGGAACCCCTACTTCACCACCATTTTCAAACCATTACCAGCCCCGATGGCTTGTACGAAAAACCCTCTGCAAGATTGTCTTGGTTGCAACGTGTTAGGTAATGATTTTGGAAAGAACTTGACATCTGAAATGTTGACTATACTGTCAAGGAACAGTTTTGCTCTCGCCTAAAGCTCTGATTGGCGGACGCCGGAATGCAGTTTGGCGGTAGGAAATGACACGTTGAGAGTTCGTAGAATTGTGAAAACCGCAGTAGGCCGGACTTGAAGGCGACTTGTGACTCTCACTAGCGAAGCAAGCTCAGTTGCCAAGGCAACCACAAGCCATCGCACCTCAACGATGCCCCAACTTATAATAAACTTAAATCCGCAATTTGCGCAGGGTGAAAACATAGCGCCTCCAGAAATACTATTAACTGTTATGGACTTGACATAATAGGACATGGACATATACTTGCAATGCGTTGTTATTGTTTCGCTATTGCGAGCCAGTCTACCGCAACCCCCTTACGCTTCACACGTAACTTTTCCTACGAGAGCAATTATCGACCAACGACGAGAACATTCGATCATTGCTTGCTTGATGTCGAAATTATCCTACTTTCGGTTAACCAGCTGCCAAAATGGAAACAAGCACTGGGAACGAAAATGTTTCAAAGCCATGCGAAATCTGCTTTATACAAGACAGACCAAGCGTGTCGAGTTCTCCTTGCTCCTATAACCCGAAGGTACAAATCTGAGAAGAACTCTGCCCGCCTATCCGCTCTCCTTCCTCGCCACAATGAATACCTTAATTACTTTCCCGACTTTTCCTTTGTGTAGAAAGCTATCCACAGACGGTCAAAAATGACATAATTTAGGAAAGGATAAACGAGGAACAACGGGAAGCGTCACGCTAGCGTCGCGTGACAAACTTGCGCTAATAAATCACTACAGCTGTGACCCGGCGAGAATCTAAGCCCCGAGGATAATCGGCCTCTGGAGCGCGACGGAGACGGGGAATTCCTGAGTCTTAATTCCCGTGATAAAGAGTTCCGCCTAGCGGGGCTCCGCTCCTTGAGTTCGGCTGAATACTCAGGATGTCTATCGTGCTGTATTTGACAGTCCGGACACGGGGAATCTGGTATTATCACTTCTTTGCCATTACTGAAAGAGCGCAGAGATGAAAGCCGCTGAACTCGATCTACGAAGTTCTCTTCGTCCGATTTCATATTTTCGCTGTCTGTTTCAGTATTGTCAGAGGTGGTGTATTCCTGAAATTTAGATTTAGCTTTGGATGATCGATGTAGATTTTGCTTGGCAGATCCTGATAAGAGGAACTCCGTTATTCTTGACTGTGTGTTGCTGTTGTTATCAACGCTATTGTCCTTGACGCTTCGGCGAATGGAATTTCGAGTTCTGTCTCTTGCGCGTCGATTCGATCTGACGTCTTCACTTTTCCGCCGTTTGTTTAGCGCGTTTTTGCCGTCTACTTTGGTAAAGCCGCAGTCGGAGAACGCGCGCTTACGGCGCAGGGCTGGTTGGTTCTCTTTGGATACCTCGTCGCTTTCTGTGGAATCCGATTCATACTTGTCAGGATTTGCCTGCTGGTTGAGTTCGGTTTTAGCCGAAGAGGATATTCTTCTCAAGCGGGAACTTCTCGTTTCCCGAGTTGGCGAGCTATCAGACTCGGAAGGATTTCGTGCCTTCGTCGTTTTCCGATTCAGATCGTCAACTGAATCACTCGCAGTGATTCCCGTCGTTTGAGAAGAAATTCCTTCGGACTCGCTTCGTAGCCTGGTTGTTCTGCTAGCTAATGTGGTACCTGACTCAGAAATTTTCCGCAACTTCGCCGGTTTGCAAGAAATTGCGTCGTCTTCACTTCCTGAAGTCGACGTTTGTCTCGACCGTGATCGGGTTCCCCGAACGCCTTCGGAAAACGCCTCGCTTTCGCTTCGTAACGCGTCGTCCACCTTTTCTGCCATTTCGGCTCGTGGCAGCGATCCTTCGGCTTCGCTGTGATAAGCTAGCTGCCGGCGACTTCGTAGCGATCTCACAGGGCTGGCTTCTATGACTTCATCTCTGATTTCATGAGATGCTGTCAGCTTGTCCTCGGTACTCTTACCCCTCGTCCGTGGTTTTACCAGCGGGACATTTTTATCCTCGGATATCGGGACTTTATTTTCCTTTGAGTCGAGTCTCGATGCTTTCCTTTGTCGGGTTCGGGGCGTTTCAGGCACTTCATTGTGATCAAGGTTCTCTTTCCATTTGGTCCTGGGACTGGGGACCTTATCCGAAGGCTCCGTAGAGGCCTTTTCGTCAGATGCTACCTCGGAACACTCAGCCCCTAAAATCCCGAGGGACTTCCTGGGCGTAGTATCTATAGCATCGTGAAAGGTACTCATATGGTTAGTCCCCTTACGTCCCTGTATGGCCCTTTTAGGACTTGACCTCGGATCTTCGTCTGAGCTATCTCGAGATGGTGTCATTGCATCCCTTGGGGTGTTTGATGTATTATTTGATTCACTACCAGGTTCCTCAGCCTCCTGCTGGTTTTGAGTCGTGGACATGGAACTCCCCGCCATAAGTAACGACCTTCGTCTAGTGTTGATAGACCCTGAAGAGTCCGAATCAGACGAGTCTTCATCCTCTCGAACCGGTTCAACTCCCACGCCAAAAGGAGACACGCCCTCTCCTTCTGTACGTTTGGGGTCTACCTCTTCAGGACTTACCCTTCATAACTGGTGGAGAACCGGTCTTCACCCGTATCTGACCTAACAGGCAAATCCTCCCCGTCAGGACCCTTGACAGGTGTAGTACCGTTCCCGCTGAAGTTCTCCCGGCATGCCGCGCGGATCCAGTGCGTTTCATTGTCGTCTATGTCTAGCGTCTTATCGGTCATCACCTCGCGTGCTTTCCAAAACACTTGCTCGCGCACGCGAAACAGTTCCCGCCGCATCTTCTCGCGTTTGCCAACCATGTAACACAGATTCCGAAGCTGCGAGAGAGGAAAACACGCATAAGGAATGGAGTTGGAGAGCTCTCTAATGCCCGGTTCAAATGCCAATCTTAATTCAGGTGCCGCTGGAAATATTTGATAGTAAAGACGGATGATCTCGAGACGGATGCCATACAGGGGAAAACGGTGTATCTTGCGAATAGAGAATTATCAGCACTAGTTTCAAGCAATAATTGAGGGTTTGAAAGATGTAATTTACACGGCTTTAAGGGAACCTTTGGCATAAGATATAGGCCGATCTAATAATAAACTCTGACTGAGAATCCCTTTAGAGGCTTTTTGTATAGTTGCAGTAATCCACTCCTGATTTTGATGTAGAGAAAAGAAAGAAAGAAAGCTTTGCTCGCAGAACCAGATAGCCTGAAGGGGACAGAATATGATGAAAACCCGCGGGAGGAACTGCATCAGCGTGTACTCACCCTCTCAAGATCACAGCGCATTTTCATCAGCCTTTCGATCTGGATTTGTAGGTTACGACTAATGTCAGCAGCACCCTGGTTATAAAAATAAACAGGACGTTAAAAATAAAAACAGAGTGAGCCCTGAAATCGCCGGCACGAGGCGCCAATGTCACCTCTCGAAAAACGTTATAAGGGAGCCGGTCACACAACTGCGCATCTCTCAAATCAGAGAAGTATCGTTCCGCAACGATGACCAGCGAAGGCTAAAAACCTCGAAAACAAATCGTATATAATCTCGATATTTCTCGTTCCATCGGAAAATGTTTTTTTAGCTTCGCATATTCTTAAATAGTTATCTGATGGTCTATGATCGCTCCTGGAGCATGCGCGTAACGTTACAGTCTCCCTTTAATGTCGTGCCCTAAAACAGCAAATCGCGCTATACACGAGGCGGACTGGCTGGATTCATAGGGCTGGGCCTTGTATCTCAAAGAGTCGAGAATTCGCTAGCCTGAAAACCTTTGCCTTAAAAGAATTACGTTAAGTATTTCGAGATCTTTTGGGTGATTTTTTATCATAACTTGAAAATCTCCTTTATCAGATGTAAACGAAACAGATATCAATGGTTAGGAAGGTTTAGAATATTTAAAGCAGCGAAAAAAACGAAAAACTTTTGAATAAACGTATTGAAATTGCAGAACGAAGTTATCGAGCGCAAGAGTTCCCAGGTGTTTCGACAGACGGGCCCCTGGTCACCTCTGGTCGCCCCTGGTCACCCATCGTCGCCCTGGTCGCCGTTTTTTTTTTTTTATCCATTTGCTTTACGCACCTGTTTTCCAGAGAGTTTCTCTTGCTGTTCGGACGTGGGTGGTAATAAAGGCACATCGTCCCGAGCCTGGTGTAACATAAAGCACACGTCGAGAATTAACATGGTCTTACTCTTTCCAATGATACTCTTATGTCCGTATAGAAGTTGATTAATTGAACAATGTCTTGCGCGAGTGACCCTACATTGTTTGAAGCCGAAGCTAATAAACATACAGCTTGTATTCGCTACAACCAAGTGCATAATAGTGCTGCGCAAAGATAACGTCACACTCATTACAAACTCAGACAAGCAAATACACGTATCTCCCATTTTCTCAGTTTTCTCTCTATAGAACGATACCAAATGAATTGGTAAACTGGTAGTTCCACTCCTTATAACAGAGCTTGTATGTACTCCTACCCTGGCTCGTATTTCGAGCGCGATCCTTATTTTGATGGAACACCTTGTATTGTCCCTCCTTGCCCTCTCAATGTTGAGTGGGACAAAAATACTGGACACAGTTTTGGACAACACTGAAGGGAGGGCAGGGAGTAAGTGTTCACTCGGCTAAGTGTTCCAACATGTTGCATTGATTGAGGCTGTGGACATCAGACGCTCTTTATACGGACATCTATATATGGTTGTCGTGCAACACCCATATTTCTGGACTGCATCACTCAAATAAAATACTTTTGATTTCTCTATCATAAAATTTAATCAACATCAACCCGATTTTCCATTACAAGGGATTACTACCTTTCGCTTTAGAGTCCAGTACGCGTGTATATGTGAAACCAGCTCTTTCGGCATCACTAAGTCTTTAGCCGCCTCCGCCACCTCCACGTATTTATAGAACTCGCCCTCCATTTGTTTCAAACTGAAAGATGAATGTAAAGTTTACTCCTTTACCTTACCCTGTAATTATATACGTGATTCATTTTTGTTTTCTTGTTGTTGTTTATACCGCTGAATATACAACGCCATTCCTGCATTCTGTATTTCCTGTGGCGTGGTATAAATATCAGTATTTAACAATTAGATTACGAGCTCGAGATTTTTTATGAGCTGATAGTTGACGAGGAGTCATAAAACTTTTTATTTGAAGAAAAATTGTTTTTCTTCAAAACGCCGGCCTTTTCAAAACTCACTATCTATGACTCAATAGACAGTGACTTTTGAGCCAATCAGAATGCAGGATTTTGATAGTGTGTGAGTGTGATTTTACTAAATGCTGTTATTTTACCGTTTTTGCCTGAGGTTCTCGGCTTCTTCCTTGTTCTGCTTCGTTTTCTCGGGAGATCGCTGTGGTGAGCGATTTGGTGATTTCTTGGGAGACTTGTTTTTGTGGCCGTGTTTCCCGCAGTAGCTCTAGAAAAAACGAAAAAAAAAATACTCGCTTAGTGGAATTCACAATGCCACAATACGCGTTTGCTATTCCTATAGCTTAATGAAGAGGTTTTAGTAGAAACCCACTCGCATACTATCAAGAATCCTGCAATCTGATTGGCTCCACTACTCCGTAATAGATAGTGAGTAGCGAAAACCCTTGCGCAAAACTTCCTAAAACCATGAAAATAAATACGTTTTAGCAACAACTTCAAGGTAGTATGCTAGTGGGTTTCTACTAAAACAATTAGACTACTCGTTCTCGTTTTCTATGAGTTAAATAGTCAACTCGGCGCCTCGTTAACTATCTATTGACTCATAGAAAACTCGAACTCGTAGTCTAACTGTTGAATAGACTTTTGAGTAGATTGAAGAGCGCCCTTTCCTTTGTGAACCAATCGATCTCTGATCAACACATTAACAACAATGGATGACGTCAGCGTGAGCTCAAACAATACTTACAATGTGACGCACACCATCTGCCGCGGTGTCATCCAGTACAGTTTTCATGTCTAGACCATTCATGAAGCCACACGTGACATGGAACGCCGTCACGCAAGTCTTTACCTACAATAACCACGTGAAAGAGGAGATAAATATTGTGAGTTTTAGGGCGAATTTTAAGGGGCTCTCGCACGCTCAATATTAATTGTCCACCGTGGACAAAAAAAGGGAAATTGTGACCGTGAAAACACATGTACATTTGCCCGTAGTAATCAAAATAATCCTCCAGATTAATAGAAAAACCTTTCAAGTGTTAGACAAATGCACTTCTAGGTTGTTTTGACCTGTTATAAAGAGGATGGAATTGGATTGCGATTTGAGCTTTTTTCTTGTCAGAGAAGTGGCCATCAAGCGTGCGAGAGCCCCTTAAACCACTGTAGTAAGACCAAATACATCTAACCAATCATGCACGAGAGGAAATACAAGTTGCTGCTGAATGGTTTCTCTATCAGCCAATCATGAACGAGAGGATCTACAAGTTGCTGCTGAATGGTTTCTCTATCAGCCAATCATGAACGAGAGGAACTACAAGTTGCTGCTGAATTGTATCTCTATCAGCCAATCACAAGCCAAGTACACCCACTCAGCACTCATTCGCTGGTTGCAATATTAAGCTACTCTGGGGGGTTGAGGACCTCCCTTAAAAAGACCCCCCTCCCCTGGAATTGTTTCTGACAAAATACCCTGGAAAATATTTTAAGGGATAAAATGTTCGCGGAAAGTTAACTTTTTTTATCCCTCCCCCTTGGAATTTCCAAGCGTCGCCCTCCCCCCCCCCCCCCCCTCCCCCAGTGTAAATGCTCAAAAAAGGTCGTTGATCTCCGCTGATTATGCTTCATCACTGAATGTCACAATAGTCGCCTTATTTGAATATGAATGGTCCTTTTGTTTTTTATGCCTCGTTCTATTAGAAGACAACTACATGGCATTCAGCGATGAAGTAGATACCCTTTTCATTCTTTAACAACAACAGCAAAACGAGTGGCAATAACACAGCTGCTGTGCGCAATACGTTTTTGTCGCTTACCGTACACTGTATACAAGCGCCGACCTTTTCTTTACAAAGGTAACAAACCAGATTCCATCTCTTGTTCTGAAAGAGACAACGGTTGTCGAATAATCAAAACTGTACCTTGTGTTATGTTTCGTTATTTTGTGTTATGTTTCGTTATTTTGTGTTATGTTTCGTTATTTTGTGTTATGTTTCGTTATTTTGTGTTATGTTTCGTTATTTTGTGTCATGTTTCGTTATTTTTTGTCATGGTTTTTTTTTGTGTGTCATGTTTTGGTTTTTTTGTGTTATGTTTCGTTATTTTGTGTTATGTTTCGTTATTTTGTGTTATGTTTCGTTATTTTGTGTTATGTTTCGTTATTTTGTGTTATGTTTCGTTATCTTGCAAAAGAATGGAAAGAAGGGAAAGGTGAACAGGACACACGAATTTCCAACGTTTCGGACTTTATTTGAGTCCATCTTCAGGGCGGTTAACTTTTGTTATCTTGTCTTGTTTCATTACTTTCTCTTGTTTCGTTATTTTGCTGTTTCTTTATCTCGTGTTGTTTCGTATTGTATCCTGTCACACGATTTTGTGTTGTTTCGATATTTGGTATATATTTCGTTATTTTACGTTGTCTCGTTATCTTGTGTTATGTTTTATTATATTGTCTTGTTTCGTTTTTTTGCGTTTTCGTTTTCACGTGTTGTCTCGTTATTTTGAACCATGGCTCGTCTTTTTGTGTCATGTCTCGTTATCTATTATTACGTTTCGTTTTTAAGTTAGGTTTCGTTATGAGTGTGTTTTATCTCGTTATTTTGTGCTATACGTTTTTTGACTTACAGGTATTTCTCTACTTTGATAATGGGCTCCATCCGCTCCACGCTGCCAAAGCCTACTTCAGGGACCCATAGAGCACAACTGACATGGATGTAGGTCTTTCCACCTCTGTTGAACACGAATAAGAAAGTCAACGGTTGGAAATTTTCATGGAAGACATACCATTGCATCTTAGGGTGGCTTTAATCGATCGCAAGAGTTTTGTGAAAGTTAACCCGAGTGTCAGACCCTCTCTGCTTTCCCCGCTTACCTCGTCCAGAATCTGACGCAAACTTTGATTGGTTAAAAAACAATGGCCTAGAGACTAGGCGCTTCTTATTGGCTTGTTCATTATAGGGCGTCACCGCCGACGAGGGGTGCTTTCCGGAAATAGGAGGCAGTGTACGAACTTCGTGCACGCAGACTCGCGTCTGATACTAAGTGATTCAAGACGGGCCGCTACCAACGCGTCTGCGTATTATATATTAGGGTAGACATTCTCTTACCCAGAGCTGCCCGGCTCATTCTCGTACCCAGAGCTCCCCGGCTCGTTCTCACCTCGCAGGGGAGGCTCTGGTGTCATCCATTTGAGGACCTTTGCTGATTGGCTGGTTTTGAACGTTGGTGCATGCGCAGAAAGATCTTTCTCTCAACGGCTCTGTATAAAATCTCGCGCATGCGTCAGTGGCTGTCACCAGAGCCTCCCCCGCGAGGAGACGAGCCGGGGAGCTCTGGGTAAGAGAATGTGCCCGGCTCGTCTCCTCGCGGGGGAGGCTCTGGTGACAGCCACTGACGCATGCGCGAGATTTAATACAGAGAGAAAGATATTTCTACGCATGCACCAACGTTCAAAACCAGCCAATCAGGAAAGGTTCTCAAATGGATGTCACCAGAGCCTCCCCTGCGAGGAGACGAGTCGGGGAGCTCTGGGTACGAGAATGTAGGGTAGATGTTTGCGAGAGCGCGCATTTGTACCTTTTCTATTGCAAGAGAAAGGTATCGCGGCAGGCTTGCCAACACTACCAAAGCGTACTCTAAAAGCGGGCGAAGAAGCGAGCAATTTGAAACTCAGGGTCTTTGAACTCAATTCACTTACTTTGCTTTCTTCATGGCCCCTCCTTTGTGGGAGCACAATTTACACAGGGGAGACGAAACCCCCCATCGGCACGGCTGACATAACCAACTCCCCTCGGGAATACTTTGTATTCCATAACACGCCTGATGTACGCAGATGTCACAAGCGTCACAGAACACCATTTCGTTACTTTCTTCGCTATCAGGCTAGAGAATAAGATGTAAAATATAATTTTATAAGCTATAAAAAGGAAGAGTCTAGCTATAAGCGCGCGCGCTGTCTTTTCTTTAAAGGCCCATTTAGACTGTACGACTTTCGCCTACAATCATCGCATGCGACACACTCGCATCAGCATACGACTCACGTCGCAAAGTCTAAATCAGCCCTATGACTCCTCTACGACATGCGCTTACGACGCCAAAAAGTTGTAACTGTTTCACAACTCTACGACTTTGTGGTCATATTTGGCAAAAGTGATGAAAGCGGTGACAGAATTTCCCTTCGGGGATGCCAAGAGTGGGGTTGATTTTCAAAATGGCGGATACTGTAAACACAGTTGCTGCAGCAGTTGTCCCCTCAAAGAAGTCAACTGCAAAGGATGCGAAGACCAAAATAACCTTCACAGATTTTGAGCTGAAAACCTGGTTAGTTTTTTGGAGAATGAGCCTGTGTTGTTTCAATGTAAACACCCAGATTATTTTAACAAAGTTGTCCGGCGGGTTATCAGCACTAAACGACTTTTAGATGGGCTGGATAAAACAGGTGAGCAATAAAGATCAGACAAACACCGACTAGAGGTATTTTCTTGTTTGACGTATTTTCAAACAAAGTGATAAAGGAATTTTTACAGGTAAAATGAGCAATTCATGTGACGTAAGTGAAAAGTCGTGCGTGTCTAAATCACAGCTAAGTCATGTCGCAAGCGTATTCGATGGTTGTAGGCGAAAATCGTACAGTATAATTCGTCCTAAATCGGTCCTAAGTCTGTCGGATGTAACGTACCCGCGTCATGCATGCAACTCGAATCGTATTATCAAAGTCCACAAAACAACGACAACAATCGCGTTTGACTATGAAAATGTCGAAGGAATTTAAAACATGCAAATACAAGAGAAAAGTCTGTCCTATACACGAGCTTTTATTCACCTACGTGCCTGAGCATGACTGGAAACTCGGGACTCAAACAAGGCGCGTAGGTGAAAGCGTGGCAAATACTTTTCTCTTGTGTTGGTTTGGCCTCAGCCTATAGCCCTGGCTAAACTGGACACATGTAGCATGTAGCGCGCAACATTGTAGCTGGACACGTTTCCTTCATGTTTCCCAGTTTAGCCACGCGAGAAACATTTCTTTGTGTCCCGGCTACAAAATTTGTCGCGCGCAACAATGTTTCTCGCGTGGCTAAATTGTTAAACATGAAGGAAACATGTGCCCGGCTACAATGTTGCGCGCTACACGTTTCCTAGTTTAGCCACTCGGGGAAACATGAGGACACACAAATGTCGCTACATGTGTCCTAGTTTAGCCGTAGCTTATCTTACCGACTGACAGACTTCACAGCATACGCTCTCGTCATATTCAATGCTGAGACCTTTCTGGGTAACAATGGCATATCCCATGTTCTCGTAGCACTGAGGAATTGAATTGTGGAATTACATAATAGCAATTAAAATGGAAAAAAGAAAAGCAAACGATTCGATTCATTTTGGAGAAAACAAAGATACACAAAATAATTTACAATGGTCCAGGCCATCAACATGATCAAAATTTGTTGCAAATAAGAGACAATTCTGAACCTTATTCAAAGAATGTTTATCTTTGAGGTATAGGATTCCTGTGGATTCCATAATGGGAGGGGAGGGGAGGGGTAAGTCTCTCATTTCCATTTCCTCGTATTCTGTGCACCACAAGAATCCTGAAACTTTTCCTGATAAATTCACAGAGTGAACAGACAGACTACAAAACTGGTGTCCTACCTTGTCTTCAAAGTATGCTATAGCCTTTTCTAGTGTTCCCTCTTCTAGCTCTATCTTGCCTGATAAAAAAAAGCTGTCAGAATCCCAAGTACAGTGTATACACTAGTGTAGAAGAACAGTGCAAAAAGAGAAATCAAACAAAAACTGTGTACCTTTATTGTGCCGTGATTTGTTCAATGAGGTAAGCCATTCGACGTCCATCCTGTTCAGATCATATATGCATGGGGTCTTCCCCTTCCTCTTCTCACTAGAATTCATCAGTTTCCCAACCCTGGAGGAGTATAATACAAAGTTATTCTTCACTCAAAATTTCCCTCGCTTTTATACGGTAAAATTAAAGACTTACAGGCTCCCACTCTCCTGCCTTGGTACAAATCTCCCACTTTTAATATATGGTACATACAGACATTTTGTAGGTCCATAACACCCCTATCCCGCCTTATGAAGGTTGGCATCTCAATACTTACAGTTTGAAGGTAGAGGATCTTTTAAAGTACACTTCAACAGGTCTGCAAAATACAAAAATGTGCATGTGAGATGATGATTTAGCAGGAAAGGAGAAGTTACGTGATGTGATTGGCTGAATGTTCACAACCAGTAAATGATCACTGGTCGGTCCGCCGTTAGCACAATGGTAGAGTGCTGGGCTGTTGTGTGGGAGGTTGGGAGTTCAACCAACACTCAGGGTCTTTTCTAAATAATTGAGAAGGTGCTGCCTGTGTTCCAACATCTGCAGATGGTTAGACCACCAAGTCTTCATGGATAAGGACGTAAAACCCAAGGTCCCACAACTGTAGAAGAGCCACTTATAGTGTAGAGTCGATTTGCATAACCCATTATGATTTTTGTAAATTACGTGCAGTACTACAAAAATGCATAAGAAGAAAAAGTTTAAATTGAGGAGCAAAAAACCCTAGTTTAATTTTCGTGTGTAGTGCGCATGCGATTTTAGTCCGAATTTCTTGATTATTTTTGTTTAACAAGAACAAAGAGAAGTTAAACAAAAGATTCAGACTAAAATCGCATGCGCACTGAACACAAAATTTAAACTCCAACTAAGTTTATTCTGTAGTGAAAACTTGTACAGTACAACAAACAAAAACAAGGTCAGTTATATGCCTAATTCACCAAATGTTGCTTGGGCATTAATTGGCAATCATGACCCGTATTAACCTCGAACTAAACATTTTCTGCACAGTATTTTTTTCACTTGTTTTGCCAGCTGTCCAATTTTGCCTATGGTAAAGTGGATCGTGCATGCATTAGACAGTTTTAGATTCTGAAGAATGCATCCAGCTATTATCATGTTGCAGCTCTGCCATTCACTTACCTAACTGAGGGCTGTGATAAACATTCTGGGTGAACAGGAACTTGGACGCCTCGTTCCCATTCCTGTCTCCATGTGTCTGTGATGTTCATGTAGTTCTCAGGTTGAAGCAACTGATTGTCTGGCAATTTCATGGCACTTATCAAGTCTGTACGGAAAATCTACAAAGGAAAAAAATATCAAAACTCTTAGTAGGGCTGGAAGTTTTTTCAATTGTTGCATTTTGGATTCAATTATTAGACAAGCATTTTACAGAATGTAATGAGGAAGATCCATTGCATCCAATTCACACATAAACAGGGCTCAAAATAAACAAATACCTTTGCGCGAGAGATGTCAATTATTTGCGATAAAAATCACTGTCACGTCATTATTTACACTACAAGGGCCATTTATAGATCGTTTTAAAGCTTATGGAACGGCCTTACTTACCAAGTGGTATATTTCTATGCAACGTTACTTTGATGGATCGTTTTCATCGTATTGTGCTTCAAAGGAAAAGTACCAATTTTGGCTTTTGAAGAGCTCCTGCCACTTCCAATTAATGTTTAAAACTCCAGATTTCTGCAAAATGTATTCCTTAGAGGGCGATCTGAAAAAAGGTGTGCAGGATTATTGATATTTTACGTATTTGCGGAAATATCACATAAAACAGGTTGGAAATCGATATTTTTGGCAATGCCAACACAAAAATTAGCATAAAATATGTTTTGGAAGGAAAATCAAAAATCCCGCAACCTTTTTTTAGATCGCCTTCTAAAGTTTTTTAGATCGCCTTCTAAAGAATAGATTTTGCTTAAATTTGGAGGTGTGTAATTTAATTGGAAGAAGCTGGAACTTTTTAAAGAAAGTCCATACTTTTTTCTTTTGAGCCAAAAAAATATATGTTCATGTACAATATAATGAAAACAAAATTGTTCATCAGATAGACCAAGCTTTTAGCTTTAACATGATATATGAACGACCGTTGTGGTGTAAATTGTGACGCGATGCAAATTTTTTTCCCGCGACACCCCTCAAAGGTATACTCATACCTTAATTAATTTGGTCAAAGAAGTTTTAGTCTCATGTGAGGCAAACCTTATGAAATATATTATGCAACAAGTTCAAGTTCATTTTATTTCACACTTCGATGTTCGAAGTAGAGGGGATAACACATAAAAAGATTGAAAATAGATAATATACAAGGAGGGATAAATAAAAAGGTTGAGAAATGTGCTGTGACCAGAGGAGCGGGAGCTTTCGAGCTGGTCACCGCCACTGAAACAAGTTACCAGTAGGATAACAAATATAAAAAGTTAGGATAAAAATATAAACTGACACAGTATAATAGTTACTAAATTTTGACACATTTCCATTGGTCAGCCTGCAACCATTTCGTGAGACATGTGTGTCTGCTTGTGAATTGCTTGTGAATGTACTGTGTATTATTTTCACAGTTGCTTTTCCTGCCGTCCCACATACCAGAATCACAAAATAATGACACATTTTGGGCTGTTTTGAGACCTGATATTTATTTATTTTTTAATGAATAATCATAAAAAATTGCATCCCTAAAATTCAGCCCACTGCTATTTCAAATTCTTACTTCTACTATGATCAACAGCTGATAGACAAAGTTTGACAGGAATCTATTCAGGAATCTTGTTCACAAACACGAGAAACTGATGGAAAAAAAAAACCTTATTCCTCAAAGAGAGCTTCCATGGAATAAGCTTAACTACTTATAGTCATTAATGATAAAAGTTCTGCTGTTAAAGAGTGGAATACGGGATCTGGAAGAACAAGTAAGCGTTTTCATCTGTTGTCTTCTTTCTGTCACTATTTCTTTGACGTTTGTTCGGCAGCAGCCTTTTTGAAGCTACTACACATCACTGAAGCTGTTTGAATATATACTTAGACCTTATCAAATTTATGTGAAATACCTTCCCTTTTACGTGCTTGTTATCTTCATTTTGTTAAAAGAAGATCAAAGCGGGGCGCAATATCTTCGTTTTCCGCTTGAACATTCTGTTTCCAAGGCGAAATTGTGTTATAATAGACAAAAACATTTGATTGAAAAATAAATCATTTCTCCTTCCTTTAAATGAGCTAAGGCTATGAGAAACATATTCTGCATTCACAAAATGACTTCTACTTCTAGTTATATGAGATGTGCTTGAAAAGCCTAAAATAATAATAATAATCGGTGCTTGTTTATTACCGTTGAAGTTGTCTATTTAGTGACTTTGCCGTTTGATTTTACTTGAGTTCAGTTTTGTTTTGAGCTGCATAAAACATGGCAGGTTTGAGAAAAGCTGCAACCAGCTTTTGTAAACTATGTATAAGCCTATCAAATTTTACAATAAAAATGGTTTTGTATGTCAAGTTTAGCTCTTTCACTAGAATTTGTCACAAAAAATCCTCTGAAAAAATTTCCCGCATTTGCCTTGGGTGACGCATGACGTCATGATTTGTGACTGGAAGTCGATTGAAATCTATTTTTAGATTCTTATTGTGGACTTTCATAGGGCACGGGGATATGTTCTCTTATATCATTTTCTCTTGGTTTCCTTACAAAAGTGAGCTTTCTAAATGGTTAATTCACAGGAGTCGTATGTGTCTATCGTTCTGGGGCCGGTTCCTGAAAGGTTGGATAAAGTTATCCATGGATAAAAGTTATCTGTTGTATAGGATTTGTTCAGGATTTATCCGTTGGACAAGCGTTTATCTACAGATAACTCTTAACTGGCCTTCTAGGAACCGGCCCCTGGTTATTAGGGAGCCTTGTTAATGGATAGGATGATTGGCACTAGCCGCAGGCAACATCACAGGATTAGTGTACCGGTTGCAGCTACCCGTCTACACACATATCAAAAACATGTCCTGTCGGCACGCGAAACTTCAAAGTTTTGACAGTGAAACTTGGATGTTTTGACGGCCAAACTTGAACGTTTTTGTCACAATATTAATGTCCGCACTTTCGTTTCAATAACAAACATTGAAAAAAGCTAATATTCTGGTAACTTTAGTTTTTCTGGTCAAAAAGAAATAAATCAACACTGAACTTTTTACCTTTTTCCACTCACGAGCGTCAACAAAGCTTCACGCTTGGGTGGGCAAACTTTGAAGTTCAACTGTCAAAACTTTGAAGTTTCACGTGCCGACAGAACATGTTTTTGTCAAGCGTGTAGACGGGTAGATGCAACGGACGGTAGTTTAATAGTGCTCTAGCTATACTGAACTAATTCATGCATAAATATCAATTATAATGAGATTTGTTTATGGAAAATAAACCTGTTTCATATTAATTTTCTGTGAACAACAATTGAATAAAAATTAATATGTACTAATAATTATGTACTAATAATACATAAGCAAGAATAAACTATAAACATAATTTCAAAAATAGAATATAAATATTTTTGGCAGTTTGGAGTTTTAGCATTTTAGATCTTGTGTTGGTAAAACCACATTATTAATGGCAGGTATCATATAACCAACAATTCAATATTTTTCAATTCATGACTTGAGAAAATATAGTACACTAGTACACTCCAGCAAGTTATATACATTTTTTCAAAACAAAATTTCAGATTCAGTGTACAGTACACTACAAAATCTTCACTGCAACAAGAATGTAAATCAGAAACCAGAAAGCTCTCATTTCAATGTCTAGGTTATTGTTCCAAATACCCTGTTTGAAAAAGCTATGAATGACAAAATATTATTTTCTAGCCTTTCATAGATCAATGTCTATTTAGACATGTTTTCATTAAAATAACCTTCAAAACAGAAAATATATTTCTCAAAATCATTAAACAAATGGAGAACATTATATTTTAGATGAAAATGCTTCCTTTTAACTTCCATAGACACTGTCTCAGCAATCAGACAATGCATTATCAGATATACATCTTGAAAGAGAAATACACAATTCTTAAAATTCTAACCAATGTTCCTTACAAAATTCTGTTCCATTTCCTTCAAAGATCTTCACTGAATCCCACACAACCAGCTAGGAAGCTGAATAGATCAACAGAGGGGTGATTCTACTGTAGGTAGATCATCTTCGTTTTGGCAGACAAGGTAATTTATTCAAATTCAAACCTTCTCTGCCTTACCCAGGTTAGGAGGTTTCACCTGTAGTTTTTGTCATCAGCTCAGCATGTGACCATTTCTCAACCAACCAAAACAACTAGAATCCAAAATTGATTTCAAAGCTTCAAACTTGGAGAGTGAATTAGGCTACAACTGATTACAAACTCTAAACTGGGAGATGAGATTCTATTGTGGAGTGTTTTTAGAAATAGCTTTTATAGCTCATCAAATTGAGAATATTTAAAAAAAAAACACTAGCCAATCTTTTATATCAAGATCATTCTGGGCTATACGTTGTGAACACAGTGAAACTGTGCAAGCAGCAAAAAAGGTAGAACATTTTCAATTTGCTAATTGTATATGTAATAATGAAAACAAAAAAAGAATACAAGTAACAAAAACATGTAGAAAGTGAAAAACATACAGTCATGTATCACATTGAATCTCTCTCAGTAAAAGTACAGTAGTTCCTAAAATGCTCCTAATATTAACCAGTACCGATTGACAGACACTCTTATAATATTCAGACCATGTAAGGAAATCCCCCATCGCAATACAGTGTTGCTATGGACTGTCTGATGTCAAAAAATATTTTCTTTTGTCCTGTACTGTTGGGATAGGTTAAAGAGAAAATTTTGTGAATGGGCTGCCGGTGGTGCCACAGGGGATTAATACATAGCTAAAGACCATGCCAAGGTATCAATAATAATAATAATAATACTTTATTACACTTCAAAAACAATAAATCTAAAAATATAAATATTTACAAATAGTCCATATAATTTTTCTTTCACATTTAAACAGATTTAAAAATGTGAAAATGTAAAAATATAGTAATATGACTACCAGTAGTGATTTTGTTTTAAAATTTTGTTTTTGTTTTAAAATTCGGGCAAACGAGAGAATAAAATAATAATAATAATAATAACTTTAATTTCACATGATAAGATTAAAAGCTGTGCTGCTTGTGGGGTCGAGTATAATATTTGTTTGCTTTCATAATCATATATTCATCATTTAGAATGTGGAATCAATCGGATGAAGTGAGAAATGGGAAACTTAAATGGGCGCTAATTATTGTCACTCTCAAGCAAGTTTGTTGGTTTTATTTTAGCTTACAAGACCAGAGAATGGATATTTAAATGTCTGTGAACAAAAAAAAGGTAAATAATTTGATCCAACAAGAATTTTATTGTGGTTTCATAATTCTGTGCACTGACTAATGAATTGTGTTTTCAAAGCACGGAAACCACAGTCTCTTTTAGCAACTACATAAGTCTTTGAAGCAAGCAGCAAATTGTGACTGTTACAACTCATGTTTCCAAAACACTGATTTATTTGTGGCTTTTTACACTCAAACCTGTACTAATTCATTCTTTTCTGTTTTTCCTAGTGCAGTCACCTGGCTTCACTTGCAACATTATCTGGTTTTCATTCAGCGAGAGGCCAGCTGAGTACACAACAGGTAGGTGAAACAGGGCCAAAATCTGATAGACTCAGATGGTTTGACAAAGTCATTCTATTCAGCAAAGCCAATGATCAAAATAATTTGATGTTTTGAAAATGTGGGTTGAGATCCAATTGTTTTAGCTATAGTATCTGTTCATTTCAAAGCCCTGTACATGTTCTTTAGGGATGGACCGTTAGAAATTGGGGAAGGAGGGTGGCAATCTCCCCCCAAAAAAATTGTGCAAGGCCAATCCTTCAAAATTAGATATCCAAGAAAGAAAAAAAACATCATACAAAGGCTGGAAAACAATTCATGCAAAACCTGATCCCTCCCCTAAAAATTCGTATGCAAAAATTATCACCCCCTCCCCAAATTTCGTATGGTACACCCCCTTACCTCAGCAGGTTTGTGCCCAGTAGTACGCCCATCTAATGAAAGGAATGGAACTGGTGATGGTGGACTTGATGAAGCTAGTAAAAAAGAAAAAAGAATATTGCAACATGTATGTATGCATTGCAAAGTGCCAAAGAGAGAAAACAATTATGAAACAATGATTTCTCTTTGTTTTCATCAGATCACACACTGAAAATCGTAAAGAAATTATTTTGTAAACAAAAAATAAATAATCAAATTCATGATTATATGATGACCATATTACTGCCAGACATAATTTTGATATTACCAGTAAATTATAGATTTATTTTGTTTTTGAATTTAAAAAGTTGATTGAGTATACTTACTTTTTTCCTCTTCTGATATCAAAGCTTGACATATTGGAGTCCTAGAAAAGAGTGCAAAGCAATTAATATAGCCAAATTCAAGAAGGATCTATGCTCTCTCTCCCCGCCCCTGCCTCTTTGTAGCCTTGAATTCTGTGTAAATCAGTAACATATAACACTATTTTTAAATACCTTATGCGGAATTGCAAATAATATTGAAAATTATTTTAGATTTTAAAACTTATTGTAAATTATTACTTATATACGTTTTGTCACAGCTTTCACAGAAAACAATGTTCCATTGATGAAACTTTCTGTCTTTCAAGTTTTATCAGTTCGACCAACATTCCCCGAGTGTTTGTAAGAAACCAGAGAGCACGCAGAAAGTATTTTTATTGCTTTTAGAAAATAACATACACACGCGCGACAGCGTTGCATGACAATCGTGTTTCTCAGGTCTCTTACAAACACGCCTTTTAACCAATCAGAATGCGCACATTCACAATACAACATAGGTGTTATTTTCTAATGCAAAATAAACATACCCCTTTCCCTCCAAAGGCTTGAACTTCTTGCTTAACATTCCTTCAAAATCAATTCCTTCATCTGCAAGAGATGACAGCAGTTTACATATTTAAGTGTTGATGTATTTAGATAAAAATAATTAATAATTTGGGACACTATAAACAAATGGTAAACAAAGAACAAACTTGTTTATAACCCCAAATGGTCACATATATTATTTCCTATTTTGTAGACGAATAAAATAAAATAAAATAAGCACAAACTAAAAAAGTACTTGATATTTTCTGCCATAGAACCATCATTATTGTTCTTCTATTTTTATTTTATTCTAGAGATAACAAAAGATCATACTCCATCAACTAAGAACAAGGTTCCAGTTGGTTGATAACAGGATGTTCCAATAGACCCAAGATATAATATTTTTAATTGATCATTTTTCCAATTGACAGCAACTGTTATGTTATTCTTCTTTTCAATCCAGTTGGATTTGGTTCTTTTCAATGTGAATTTAACAATAACATTGCCTCCAGTCTACCCCCTGTGGGGAAAAACTTCAATTTTAAGCAATTAAAAATTTCTATATGCAAATTTGAGGTATAAACAATTACATGTTCGGTCACACAATATTATTAGTACAGCTTTCAAAATTTAATCCATTTTATTTTTTCTAGGATCATACCAAAGTACAAAATTTAATCAATAACTTCATTAGAAATGATCGCAATAGATAAGATCGATCATCACGGTCGTTATTTGCTTCCGTATAATTGACAGGTCTTCATTGCGTTTAAACGTATTTACGAGGTCGTGTCAATCTTGTGAAATCTACATGCATAAATGAAACTAATTACAACGTGAAAACCACGTACATTTTTGCCGCTTGATGCCACTAAAAAGCACAACACTGAAATCCAAACTAAAGAACTTGTATTTCTTATGTCAGGAAAACAATGTAGGTATATCGTCGAAGCTGTAAAACTGTCGGAGCCATGCATAATGTATGCACATCGCTCGAGCGCCGTAGTCACATGGCTTGAAATTCGATAACAAACAATACAAAAATACATTACTTAGTTCTTTGGCGCTCCGATAAAAACGTCTGGCAAAATAACATGTTAACGATTTCAAGGCTTCCACTAGGGCTAAATGAGTCCATATGGTCCAAGAACTTCGTAGGTTTTCGGGTGATTGTATGTGTTTTTTCCCGTCAGAGGAAATGGTTGTCTAAACGCTGAATTTGAATTCGTTATCAAGTCCGCTCTCTCTCCATGCTTGCCTAGCCTCGACTGTGCGAGGGTTGTAAAATGAGACCCGGAATC
This sequence comes from Scolanthus callimorphus, assembly GCA_033964015.1. Taxonomy (NCBI): domain Eukaryota; kingdom Metazoa; phylum Cnidaria; class Anthozoa; order Actiniaria; family Edwardsiidae; genus Scolanthus; species Scolanthus callimorphus. The sequence goes on from JAWWUD010000155.1 coordinate 182,467, forward strand.
AATGGGCTTCAGGTTGCTTTACCTACATTTCTGCGATAACTATAATTCTTACCGATGAAGTAGTGCCCTTAGATAAAGGACAAAGTCTAGTTTCAGTGCTGGATACCGATTAAAACGGTAAAATCGCGGTGTAAGTGAAGGATCCGTTGCATAAATTACAACGAATCTACACAATCGAGAAGAGCAGAGGCGAGGTCTCACCTAATAACGATGAATCCATGTCTTTTTTACCGGTCTTAGAATTGGATCCCATGGTTGAAAATCAAATAGAAATACTCCAAAGGCCTTCTACTTTATGAATGTCGCCAGTTTTAAGCAATTATCCCGTCGTTTCTGCTCCAAAATCGAGTAAATGTCCGCCATCCTCAGCACTTCCCGCCAAACCGACGTCATGGTCGAGCGAGGCCTCCCGAGCGTGTCCAACGATGACGTCATTGAACCATCAGCACCAGGCTCTAGCGGTCAAACCAATTCCACTCGAACGGTTTCCCTGTGTGTTCATTTGAAGAAGGGTCCTGGGACCAAGCAAAGGTTCGCTTCGCTCCTGAAGGCTATAAAGGAACTTCCTATTCGTGAATATTTATAGCGTTTACGATTCAAAATCAAGAATAAGTTAGGCCAAGAGCTTATTGCCAAGCTCTTTGGTTAAGGGCGGTTTACACTTGCGATTGTTGTTGCATTTGTCGCGGCGATTTTTGTCGCGCGAGTTACAACTCCAACTCTCTAGTGTAAACGAGATGCAAATCCGGTGCGATTTGTAAGCTCTCTTTTCTTCAAAACGCATAAAGTTGCAAAGAGTTTCGAACATGTTTGAAATCTCAGCGACATCACGCGACAAAAATAGCGGCAGATCGCTCCGAGTTGCACCTAGTTCACATTAGTGATTTTGAGTTGACGCGTACGTGCGAGAAAAATCGCGGCGACTCGCGCGACAAAAAACGCTAGTGTAAACGGGCCTTTGGGCTGATTTTGGCCATATATTATTTACTAGAAAATTAATTAGCAGATTTTTGTCACTTCTCAGGCCATACTTGACTCGTGGTCCTAGTAGGCAGTAGCTGCTAGGCTTTTGATCGCCCTCTTCCCCCGTTCAATGATCTAGTCTCACAAACTATCGATTTTCACCAGTCTATTCACCGTCAACTAGAAACGTTAAAACTGCGGCACGGGGTGGCATCTATAATACTCAGAGCGTTTAAGGCATGGCTCTAAACTGTTTTGCCTGAAAAAGTGGATTATTCGTCATAACTAATGTTCTATACTGTGGATCATCATCAAAATTGGTCAGTATAATAATTTCAACAAGAGCTATATTTTAATATATTTTGTTGCCATGGAAACGCTAATCACGTGACTCAATGGCGGCCATCTTGGATTTTATACTTACGCCCTCTGAGGACAGCCATGGAAAGGTGAAATTGAAAGGTTATCACATATTTAGATACAGGGAATCTACCTTAAAATGAAGGTAATTGGATAAGTCGCATAACTTCAGTAAAAAAAATATATATAATTTTTCGTATTTGAAATATATAATATTTTGAAAAACTGTCTTTATTAAAACATTATCCTAGATATCCAATTAGGTTTACAGAAAGATCAATGCTACTAACATTTTGCTAAAAAGAAATTTCTGATTATTATCTTCTTTCCATACCTTCACGGGCGCTAAAAGTAAAATCCAAGATGGCGGACGGCGAGTCACGTGACATCGTTACCATGGCAACAGCAACTTTATCGTTATCAGAATTCCAAAATAAGTTTAAGGTCCAAGTTTGAAAGATTTTCGTTGAAAATTAACGAAGTTACTAAAAAGCAGCCCTCGTGTTAGAGCCATGCCTTAAACTCACTGAGTATGGTTTTCCAGAACCCGCGCAACGACTGGCCCCTAAGAGGTTAACTCAAGGAGTGTAGGCGCGAGTAATATTGGAATATCTTCTCAGCGGCCCAAAATTCAAATTATCATAGGTCACTTTTACAAGTCATACTCTCGCTTTGCCAAAATACTTCCTGTAGCATGCATGTAATTGTTATATAATCGCGCGCACTTTCTTTTCGAAAAGCTACGGCTAAACTAGGACACATGTAGAGCGTAACACACTTTTCTTCATCCCAGTGGCCAGCCACGCGAGAAACAGTGTTGCACGCGTCAAATTTTGTAGCCAGGACGCCAGGAATCGTTCTTCGCCAGACACAAGAACCATTTTGTGTTTCCGAGACACACGCGTGCGATGTTTCCTAGTTTAGCCACTTGGGGAAACATGCAGGACATGCATAAATGTTGCGCACTACATGTGTCCTAGTTTATAAGTTTTGTGACATATAACACAACTACCAGGATGCACGAGCCGGGGAGCTCTGGGTACGAGAATGGAAGGATACCACAATTGCCGACTACCGACATGTAATGTAAAAAAATGTAATGTATCTACTTGTATACCGCAAATTATCATATGGATATGTTCAAATGCGGTTTACAGATGTGGACATGTCTGATCCCTAAGATGCGGACTGCGATTTATACAATGCAGTTTACAATCATGAGTGGTTGTTAGCTATAGTGTAGTGGGCTGAGAGACGGGACCTTGGTTTATTGTCTCCTCCGAAAGACGTGAAACACAGGAGAAATGACTAATCACTTCAACCCACGATGAGCACAAGGTTCGAAACAGCAGAGAAAAATCCCAACTGCCCCGACTGGGATTCGAACCCGGTGCACAGAGGTGAGAGGCAAGCGCTTCACACGCTGCGCCACCCGTGCTTCACAATGGAGCGCGCACATCATTCTGAAATCGTCAGTTTAACCTTTAGAGTTTATTTCCTTTTTAATCTGTAGAAAACTCCCACTTCATTCGACAACGAGCACAATGTAGCGTTGCTGCATATTGATGTTTGTATTATGACGTTTATTTTTAAGAGAGAAAAACAGACAATATTAATTCTTTACCATAGATTTTTGAAATGCTACGGGTCGAGCACCTCGTCCGAAAAAAGTTAGCGCGCACGAATTGTGAGCTCAGTTGCCTGAATTGTTTGATACGCTTTGAACTGTAGCCCCAGGTGATCAAAACAACTATCTGACTCGAAGTATATGCCCCAAATAGTAGCAGGCGAAAAATGAAAAATCTCCGCGGAAAAAGTGCTGGAATGAATTGTAATGGAGCAATGAAATCCGGCAAATTTAGAATCAACAAAGTCTACTTGAAAATGTATCTATAATTTCGTTTTCCTTCTAATTTACCCGTACCCTTACTCTTGCTGCAACTGTTACTCAGAACTGGTCTATGTCAGGAAGTACAAAGTCACTCATGGTCTCTCAGTGAGGTATTTAAACGCACGTTCTATAGCCGTGAGCTGTGCTTTGTTTCACTCACACATCCATAAGGCGATTCCCCAAATCGCAGCAACCTTGGGGGGCATCCTTTGATATGCGTCAGAGGTCGGTGCGTACTTAATATATACAATTCTAAAATAATCATTATGCCCTACAGCCAAGCGGGTAGACTGCTATGTCTCGTCAATACTCTTCCAACAGGCGAATAAAACATAGTAACGCGAACGAGCAATTTTCGCACACCTTCATCCTCTGCAAGATCCATAGGCATTTGGCC